>RJWH01000797.1:0-250841 GCA_004363575.1 Solenodon paradoxus | reverse complement strand
TAGGAATCAAAGGCATATCAGCAGATGAGCTGCCTCAGGGAAACTGTGAAGAGTAAGCAGAAGGCTGAAGGGCAACCTCTACTGAAGGTAAGGTTTGGGAGGGGAAGAGAAAGCTACAAAGAAGTCTTATACAGAACAGCTGGAAACAGGAAAAATCAAGAGGAATGAATCTGAAAACAGGTAGGCAACGTTTCAAGGATCAGTGTCAATAATACCAAACACTGCAAACAGATCAAATGAATCTTGGCCAATGGATCAGGGCTTTGAAGGACAAACAGGACAGAGAGTTGAGGGTGGGAGAGGAAGGGTAAGTGAAGAGGGGAGGTAGTGCATGAGCACCTGCCCTTCAGAAAGCGAAGGCCAGGGAGGAGATGGAACATAATCAGATAAACAGAAAGGGGACCAGCAGGATTTTCTTGTCCTCGATTTTTACAAAGGATGAAGAATGTCTGCACACATGTGTGCTTCAAGAAAATGCTGGTTGAGACCATGAAGAAAAGAAATAAAGAAGCAATATTTCTGAAAAAATAAGAGTGGATGCCATGAGGGATGTTCATTTCAGACAGAAAGATGGCCAAAGGAAGACAAGGCATGGAGAAGATCTGGCCATTTGTGAGACATAAAATTACTATTGCAAACTATTTTCCCTTATTTAGTAATATAAAGTACACCCTGGTAGAGAAGCAGTTGGATTAATTGCCTCCAAAGGATGCAAGTCACATACCCCTGCATTGGAGTCTGGGCCCAGGGGAACAACCAGTGTGAATAAGTAAATAAAAAAGAATAAAGTGTTTCTTCCTCCTCTCTCTTCCTGCCTGTTTGCCCACTACTGCCTTCATTCCTGCCCGTACACGAAGGGTCTTTTTCCTTTAATAGTGCTACACATCATGCTGAACATAAAAAGAAGTCACTGTTTTTTGGAGCTCCAGATCTGCAGACTTGGTATATTGGGAAGCCTTTAGCACACCTTTGGACTTCACTTAAACATCACATCAGAGGATTCTCCCCAGAGAGGGCACCATGGTTGTTTACAGCCAGTGACCTCTCTTAAGCAGTCGGTGTCTGTGCTAAAGTGATAGGTAGATATTTTTTCTTTTCTTTTTTTTCTGTCTTCCCCTAGCCCTGGTGTCTTGAACCCATGTCCTTGGCCTTTTACATGGCCTGCGCCTTAGTAGCCGAGCCACAAGAGTGCACCAATAGGTAATATTTTCAATACCAAGATGAATTATTTCACAGGGTGGTGTAAGAAAAAGTCATTTGGGGGTCAGGCACCAAAGAGATTCATGTGAACATAACAATTCTGCAGAATCACTTGTTATGTAACTTCCCTGAGCTTCAGTGTCCCCTTGTCCCCTTCTTAAAGGTACCCAAATCCCTATACCTTGCAAGATCACTGTGAGGTTTCAATGAAACGAGCAGTAAGTGATAATCCTCAGCATGATGATGAGGATGGTTTCACTGTTTTGATTCTCTAGGAACTGGGGGCTTCCATAAGGAATTCGTGCTCTGCAATAATTAACATCTTGATCCCAAAGGAGAATTATAGAATAAACCCTAGTTCCGGAAGGGTCCTCTAAAAATGCCAACAGTCACCCAACGTTTATGTCCTTTCTTCATCATAGTACATACTCAGTCTCTATTCTCAAAGTGCCTGGGTTTGATGGCCGCTCGCCGACTTACGTGACCCCCTCAATCTCCTTAGGCCTCAGTGTTGCTCTTCAGTAAACTGAGAGTAGTAAGAGTCTGTACCTCAGAGCAGTGCTTTCAGGAAGACAATGCATATTCCACTTAAGCATGATGTAATAGAGACTATGCTTGAGTACATTTACTCATGGGGGGCTTTCCACCTCTGAAACAGCACAATCCATACTAGGAACCACCTTCCACTGACTGACTCCCTGAAGCAACACCGACAGCTCGGTTCCTGGTCGCACGGCCCACGGGGGTGATGCTACAGAATCAGAACTGGGGTTTCCTACCTACAGCGTGTTTACTCATTTACTGAGTGCGCTCTGCGAGGTACACTGGGCAGTGGCTCCCAGATGGCTGGCTACCTGAGACCACAATCCGCACTTACATTTCTCTGATGGTGTCAACCTGCAGTGATGCTTCCAGGATGTGGGCAGTCTTTTCAAGCATTCTAAGCAAGTTGGATGCTACCCAGGAACACACTAGTTACATTGCGCACAAGATTTATTTTGAGCTTTATGTCATGGTCATGTCAGCATTTGGCACCAAAAGTAATTATTGCAGGTATCTGTATACCCTTTAAGTTTCATTTTGAACACGGCAGACCACCAATGCCCAGGAGAGCACTATCGAGATTTCAGTTTAGCTCAGGTAGTAACAGAGTACTGAGGTTAGAGTCAAACAACCAGCAATGCCTGCTCCAACCCTACCTGCCACTCTTACCCACTCTTGTGTTTTCAAATAACAGCTATTAAAATCTTACCCAAATCCTTTCAATAGTCAGCTCAAATGACTGTCCCTTTAGGAAGGTCCATGATAGCCCCCACCAGAAGGAAATTTCCCCTCCTGAACTCTCTGACGCCTTTGCTTTTGGGATACCTGTGTTATTTCTCCTGTCGACTATTATAAACTCCTTCCCAGCAGAAAAAGTGCCTTGCACAAAATGAGTCTTCTTAAAAATTTAAAAAACTGAATTTGTCTTGAATACAATATTATGGGTTTGGCAAATTCATCCCTCCCTCACTTTTCACCCCCAGATGACTTTATTTTAAACAGGGAAGTTTTTAAATGAAAAGGTTGGGCAGCCCTGTCACACAGTCTGGGATTTTAGGGTTCAGTAGCTGAACTTTCATGAACTGATAACACTAGCATGACTGTTTTATATGTAAACAAATGACATCAAATCTTAATGTTTTTATCTTTGCTCACTACGGGGACCCATCACTCCACCTTAAAGTAACAACAGTCTCCTTAATTCCAACTCTCAACTGCCAGCCTCCATCATTATCTCAACTCTGGAAAATGCCAAGGCCTCAGAATCTTCACAGCTGATGAATGGAGAAGCTGATTAGAACCACTGCAGGAAAATAGGAAAAAACTCCTTGACAGATGCCGTCTTCAAACACCTGTCCCTTTTATTTGATGCCAACATTAATTTCTATGTTAACAAGTATTTTTACTGAGATGATGAGGTGTCAGGTTGCACGCGAGGTGCTGGGACACAATGGCAAGTCATACCCAGACACTATCAAAGCCCATTTAAAAAACAAAACAAAACAAAAAAAACCCTTCTAGTGAATGACTCCACAGGTATACTTATCAGGTGCTTGTGACCACAAGGGCCTACAGATGGTTCAAAGACAATATAATAAAGAGTGTCTTCAAGGAACTTTCAGTCTAGTTGGGAAAGCAACAATTAAGCACACAATAGCATGAGTACCTGATGATCTAAAAGAAGCCGGCCAACTTGAACTTGAGGACTGTGGTTAGGTCAAAGGAAATGGCAGAGCATGAACAAAAGGTGTAGTCATTTCAGAATGGCAGTGAGATCCAATTAGTAAATCAGAAGGTTCACGTTGAAAAAAAGTCAAAAATAAAGTAGGTAAGTTAGATTTGGATAAGACTGTGAGGTCCATTTAAATCAGGGAGAGAGGCTGTACTTTACTTGATACCCAAGGTAACTGGGGGCTGAAGGGTAGGCATGGAAAGATTTGGAGGAAAGAGCACTAGGTTTAGATTCGGAAAAAAACTTGAGTTCAACACTGCCTTCCTGTGAGACAATCCTTGGAGAAGAGCTCTAAGGAGAAAGAGTTTTAGGAAGGTTGAGGTGGTAAAAGTGTGCACAATAGGAAAGAGTCAATTACAGAAAGACCATGGTGTAAATAACTATCATCATTGCAGAACAGTGATGGCTGAGGGCCTGGGTTACAAGGAAGAGTGAGGAATGAAAAGGAAATGTGGGGACTGTCTGGGAGGAAAGGTTACTGAGATATTGTTACAAAGGAAAAGTTAACAGGACTTGGGTTCAGCTTTACTGAAGAAATTCAAGAGAAGAGTCAGGCATGCTTCCTAGATTTCAAGTCTGGATGGTGAAGAGAATGCTTAGTATCATAAAAAGTAAAGTCCTGGTGGATCAGGCACTAAGTCAGCAGCTGGGGAGTAGACCATGTAAAGCCCAGGGACTTGGGTTTGTGGTCCAGGACAGCGGGGAACAACCAAAAATGAACAAATAAAAAAAAAAATGTTTCTTCCTCCTTTTTCTTTCTCCCTTCCTCCCTCCTTTCCTTCCTGTCTTCCTCTAAAAAGAAAAAAAGAAGAAAGTAGTCTTTTCACTGTGAAAGGAACAGGTCATCAGAGAATACCAAGTTTGTTGTCAGGCATGTATCCTTTAGCCTGACAGCAGGCCATTCACCATGAAAAGTCTATTACAGGTACATAAATAGAAATGAAGTTTGTGTCAGTACTAGAGATAAAGGTTTGCATGATATAAGGATGGAGAACATGAAAACATTTAAGAATTATTAGAAAACAAAAATACTAGCTATTAAACAAAAATAATGGAAGGGATGTAAATAGTAGAAATACAGCTTTCTAGATTATTTTTCTTAGCTATGGTACTTAGGGGATCCTATCCATTAGAGCATTGAACGAATAAACTTATGAAGAAATTCAACATATGGCCTATTTACATAACAAGCATTGCAACTCCAAATTAGCCATTTTTATGTGTCAAGGAAATAACACCTTCATAGCAAACTACTTCAAAAGAGGGAAGAAAAAAGAAAGGTTTATTTTTCTTCTATAATTATGTTTACTGGGTTTTTAACTGTTTGTATAGTGAAAATCATGTTTTTGATTGTGTGATTACACTCTCAGGCAGAATAGCAATGAAACAGATTAGCTGAATTATGCACAGTCATTCAAAGATCAATAAATAGACTATCACTTAAATCTGTCCATATTATATATCTACCCTCACGTCCTGTATCATGCTTGCAAAAGCTAGTGTTCCGTGTAGAAAAACTGTAATGACCATATGATTCAATTATCACAGCCAAATAACAGTAAAGTCTACAGGAGATGACTAGGAAAGAAGTACAAGCAGTGAGTAAGCGGTATCTACCTAATGCATTCGAACTCACTCTACTCTTAGCATATGGCTAGACAGGTGGTAGTAGCTTACGTTTTACCATGAGCAACCTCAATCAACTTCTTCCATTTTATCACAATTATAACCAAAACTTCCTGTCCTCGCTCATCTCCTAAGATGCTAATGAAAACTGTGTAAAGGTAATAGAATGAAGACCACTTACACACTTTCAAAATACACCATAAATGAGTATCTATGACCACAGGCCGAGAAACTGATCAAACTAGGGACGCAAACAAGACATATCTACAGCTTCAATTCTGATGGACAATATTTCCATTTGCATGGCAAAGTAGATTTACAGGATGCTTCCGATTGGCAGGGCTTCAAAGACTGCAATGGTGTGGCCTAAGCATTTTTTTTCCTGATCACTACAGGGGTGGTAGGTCGGCTTCACAAACCTATAGCTACCCACGATGGCCACCTGAAAATCAGGGAGCACATCAATTAAAGATTTTCATCTTGAGGCTCCCTAAAACAAAATGAATACAAAAGGAGACTGATCACTTTGCCTGTCTAAATAAGTACAGTAAACTAAGTTGATGCCTAGGAAATCATTTAATATTTTCAGAGGCAGGGAGTGCAGAAAGAAAATTGCCAATTAATATACTCCATCCCCAGATGTTGAGCTTTTACTATCCTCTTAAATATTCTCTGCATTCAAGTGATTGTATTTTTATGCAAATTATCCTGAAGGGCTGGTCGTGTGCATGTGTGTGTTTAAAGCCACACAGACACAGAATTTGACATGTTTTTTGTTCTGCTGCTCCACAAAGTAGGTTTTAATAAAGCTTGAGTTTAATCCAAAACTCTAATTAAAGACTGCAGCAGTATTTGCCTTGTCCAAATAGAAAATCATTCCCAACGTCGATTTTTCCCCAGTTAAAGATCCAACAAATATTATCACACACAGATATTTTTAAACACTACAGTTACTTAATAAAACTACCCCCATCCACACAACACACTGCTCTCTGGCTAAGTGACACAATTTTATAAGGTCTATGAAATACTTTATCCAGAAGACAATTTTAGTCCTGACTTTCACAGTATATTTCCAAATAACTGGCTTTGTTATTTACTTTCATTTTGCTTTTTTTTCCCCCTCAGAATGAAGCGATTTCAGACTTCCTGCCCCTTCTTTTCCCTGCCATATTGCACATTTGCTTAATCTCTGGGAAAAAAATTAATCGGAATGGCGATGAATGGTTCCTTTAAGACAAACTAAAGCGATGTCATAAAGGTCACACGACCTTACACTTTCAAAATACTGGCATAAAATCTCTACCTCTGTACAGGTTTTGAAAAGTTTTATTTTTACTAGTAAGGGGAATGGTACAAGTTTTTTTAAAAAGCATATTTTAAAAACTGCTTAAATAAGCAAGTGAAAAACATTTCACACTTTTATGCAAAGAAAGGCTATCCTGGAAATTCAAGGTTTTTCATTAGTTCTCAAGCGACTGACTGTAATATGCTGAAAAGAAAATGCTGTATAAAAAGAATCTTTACACTGTCAGGTTTCCAGATTTTGAAATCCACTAAAACCGGGACCGCTAGGGATCGAAAGCTCTTGAAGTTCACGCACACACACGCGCACACACACACACATGCGCACACACACACGCTTCGGTGGCATCCCAGTCCAGGTGAAGTCTGAGCCCTTCACCTACGTCTGCAGTAAGTGGTAACAACTAATAGTACAAGCAAGCAGGAGAGTGCAAGAGCGCGGCCCGACCTTCCCAGAGGCGGAAAAGTCGAGCGTGGCGAGAGAAAGACTCCCTACGTACCACCTTAAGTAAACCCCTGTCTCGAGTTTCAGTCCGCGGCCGAGAACCAAGCGTCGGCCGCCGCCGCCGCCGGCGGACTCGGGGTCCACCCCCACAGACGCGGCGGCGCGAACACTCCGTCCCGCGGCAGACGCGCTCGGCGTCTACTCCCGTCACTCCGCCGGCAGTCGCGGCGGCTCGCGGGTACTGGGGGCCGTCGTATCCAGTTCCCGCGGGGCGACAAGGGGCGAGGACTTGCCGGGACCTGCAGCCCCCGCGCCGGGCAGCGCTCCAACGCGGGATGGTCCCAACGCGGCGAGCGGCGCCGCGGCCCGGAGTCAGAGAGCGGCGGGCGGCCGCAGGGGGTGGGTCTCACTCCGCTCCGGGAGTGCAAGGGGGCGCTCTCGCTCGAGAGGGCAGGCGCGGGACCGCAAGGATCCGAGGCGGGCGGGTCCACGTCGGAGCGCGGCGGTCACACGCTCGACCCGGGCGCGCCAGACTCGGCGCCTCCTCCCGCCTCCTCCCGCCGGCTCCCTGGCTCGCGCGAGCCAGAGAAAGGAAAGACGGCGACCTCCGCGTCCGGTCCTCGCGGCCGGCCCGCAGCAGCGCCGCGCGGGGGCCACACCCAGCGCCCCGGGGGGCGGCGGGGGCTGGGCGGCCCAGGCTGCTGAACGCGGGTCCCCGGCCGACCTTCGTCCCGGTCGCACAGGCCCCGCCGAGTCCGCCTGCGCCCCGCGTCCAGGTCCGGGCCCAGCGGGCGGGGAGGGGATCGCGGCGGTGGCGGCAGCCGGGGCTCCCGGGCTTACCTCTGTGCGGAGCTCCGGCCGCTCTGTCCCTTGCCTGGGGGACTGAGCCGGGGGGGTGCGGTGGCCGTGGAGGCGCAGCGGCGCGGCGGCCCCTGCGGCGCCGAGGGCGGGCCGAGCGGGAGCCGCTGTCTGGGCCGCGCGCAGTCCGGAGCTCGCCCCGCGCTGCCGGCGCTCGCGGCGGAGGGCGCAGCCAGCTCGGCCCCGGGACTGGATTCCTGCACTGACAAAACTCCGGGTCGGCTTGCTCCACGCAGTGACACTCCCGCCCCTCGCAAGCTGCCCCCGCCCGCCGACCGGACGGCCAGCCCGCCCCCCAGTGTCACTCACCCAGGCGCGCACTCCCGAGCCGGCGCCCCTCGCTCCCGCTCGCACACACAGCGCTGCTCACGCCTCTCTCGGGTTTTGTATCCGCTCACACGCACGTTCTGACACAGATCCCTTCCCTCCACACGCCCTCCCTAGCTCCTTTTCCCACCCCACTTTCTAGAAGAATCTCCGTACAGCTTCCGCCGCACTTTGCTTGCTTGCCCCAAACCAACATCTTTGCCTGTCCCCAAACCCCCACCTCACCGAAACTGCCCCAGTTATTCAAAGATCTTGTCCTAACCCTCACGTGTTGCTGGAGAGTCATCCTTCCATACCTTGGAGAATGAACTTTGCTCCCCCCAACACTGTGTGCAAATGTAAAATGCGAAACTTCACCTTTCAGGAGGTAGTAATGCTTTCTGATGCCGAGCCAAAATGAAATTGTAAACACAAAACCAGTCAGAAAGGACCTGAAAAACTAAGCTCAGAGAAAGTACGGGGCCTCTGCTCTGACCCTAGACACCCGACTAATCCAGAGTGCTGCGGCCCCTCCCTTTCGCGGCGGGTTAATGCTGGGCTCCTGCAGAATGGATTGCGTGAAACGTGTTTGATAACCAAGTTCCAGATAGAACCGTGGGCATTAGCCCATGGCTTTCTGCCTGGGAGTACAGTAGTCGGGAGCGTCAGGGCAGTTTCTCAATCATTATTCATGATGGAAGCACTTTAGATAACACACCTCTTCCAGAGGCAGTAGAGTGAAATGCAGGCACTTCTCCAAATCAGGTTGTTTTTTGTTTGTTTGTTTGTTTTTTAAGGGTAACTTCTAGCCTCTCTTTTTCTCAATACCATTAACTGTTTTTCCGTGGTTCTTTGGTTGTCACAGCCCCTTAAAATGTCAGACCAGAACTGGTTATGCTGTTCACCCTCTAAGGGGGCCCCTGAGTGTAGAGCAGAATGGGCTATTGTCTCATGTTCAGGAATTCATCATTTGAAATGAAATACAAACACCTTTCTGGTAAAGTTCAAATTGACAAACATAATGTGTCCCTGTTGACAAAGCACTGAGCTGGAGAAATAAAGGAACTCGTTTTCTTATGTGACTTGTGGTGGTGGCGATAGTTATATTTGGATGAGCGCAAGGTTCATATGAAATTTAACACTCACTTATTAGTTCTTTTAAATATTAACTCATTTAATCTTGTAATCCTATTTTGACCTGTTTTACGACTAGAGAAACTGAGGCACAGAAAGTTTAAAATAACTTGTTTTGGTGCACCCTGGTGGAGCAACGTTTTGCTCAATCTCCTCAAGCTGCAGACCCCTGCATCCAAGTCTCAGGCCAGAGGGGGAACAACCAGTGTAAACAACTGAATGAGAAATAGTTTCTTTCTCCTCTCTTCCTGCCTGCAGCTTTCCTTTTTTTTTTTTTTTAAGCTTGCTTAATTTATTTAGTAAATGGTAGAAGGATTTAATCTAGACAACCTGGCCCCACCTATATTACAGAGAGGAAACTTCACTTTCTGAAGTCATATTACGTAGAAAGAATAAGCACCATATCACTTAAATTTAGATTGAAAAGTTGCCTTGTTACAATTTGACTTAGTATTTATGCACTTTTTAGGTCTCTGGAAAAATAATTTGTTTAAAGTTTTGAAGGATTCCTCTCCATAATTAGAATTTCAAAATTAATATTACATTGTTGTTTTCTTAGGAAGGGCTTTGGAAATAAATTGAACTCAGCCTTTACTCCTTTCTTTTACACTTCATAATCTTCTCAGGACTCCAAATCTAAGTGAAAGATGCTTTCAAGAAAGGAAAAGGGAAGAAAGGATTTTCAGAATCCCAAGTATATACAGACTTTAGCATGTGAGGGTTATTTCCCAGTAAGTTGGTAGTAGCCATAAGAATAACTGGTATGTGTATTGAGGGCAAAAATGTTAAAGTTGATTAAAAAAAAAAAGTTGATTAAAAAGATCGAATGGAGAATAAGTATAGTAGTAACTGCTGTACCACAAACTAGATTAAAGCTAATTCTCTGCTAGAAATGGAGGCCTAGCCCATGAAAACATAATTATAAAGTAAAGAAAATACTGCTTTCAAGAGTTAGCTAAGGAAGAGTCAAAGAAATCACTTGTTTCATAGACAGCGAATTTAAAATCCAACTTAAACCTTTTGCTGTCCAAATTAATTTACTCTAGAAAAAGAGAATTTCTGTTTCTAAAAGAGGGTTTAAATGCTTATTGAAAAGTGTGTGAAAACTTCCTGCATGTCAAATAATTACCAAAGCTGTATTTTGATGAGTTCAGCATCAATGATTGTAAAACATAAATTACATTCCTATAGTTAATTGCAGATATGAAAACCTTAAGAAATAGAATATAATATGAAAGATGTAGTGGCATTGGTGCCAGAGAGGTAAAAATTATTTTTAAAAACATTATTTGAAATTTTGATCAGTATGTTATTGTCTAACAATAGCATGACTACTGTTCAAAATGATTATGGTTATAATTTCATGAATCATTTTCTAAACTAAACAGAAAAGCAAAGGTCTTTTCTTATGCAAACAAAAATCATGAGTAAGCATTTCTGAAGGATGAGCTTGTTAGTTTATATATTCTTTCTTATATTTCCATGTAAGCATTTAAAATCTGTGTCTACTGCTTTCCTCCATATTATCACCTATACCCTTTATCCAATATGCTGAATTGTAAGTGTTGGGGAACAATGGCATGTGACTGACTCCCTACAATGTTGATTTCAGCGAAATGTCATAGTGCCTACTTTCTGCCCCCTAGATTATACGAGTCTCCTGATTAGGCTGGGTTATTCCGAGCAGGATTTACATTCACAGATGCAGCTCAGATCTGAGTAACCTACTTTAGGTGGTGGTCAGTTGTCTTTATTAGAATTTTGGCATCTGAGTTATGTGATGGGGACAAAGAGTTGTGTTCATTGCCTGATTCCAGACCACTAAGCCACTACGCTCCAAACCAGTGCTCTCTGCTAGATTAGAGTCTATCACTAGACACCCTTGTCTTTGACCAGGTGCAATGAACGAGGTGGAATCTGGGTGATCTCCCTTGACAAGGAGAGGAATGTGTTCTGTGTATGTGAGCATAGCATTTGTTAGGGCTGTTCACAAATATGACAGATCTGCTTCCTTTGAAGCACATGGTAAGATTGTCCTTCCTGCTGTGCCCTGGTGGAGTAGCAGTGAAGTCCACCATGTGCAGAGGAGTGCAGTCTACATGCATCCCAAGGACCTGGGTTCATATTCTGGGGCCAGGGGGAACAACCAATATGTACAACTGAAATGAAAAAATAATTAAAAAACTGCCTTCTTTCTCTTCCTGACTGCGTGCCTACTCATTTTCATTCCTGCATGCACCTTTTCTTAAAAAAAGAGAAAAGGGAAGGAAAAGGAAAGATTGCACTACCCCACCTTAGTGAAGTACAGGGTAACCTTTTGACTTGCTTCAGTCAATGAAGAGTGGGGGAAGCCATGAGTATCCATTCCTGAAAGAGTTAGTGGAGACATCACCAGGTTCTCTTTTCCCTCTAGTGCTTGTGAGCAGCAGGGTGCCTGGTGGTGGCTGCATCTCAGACTGGAGTCAATCAAGGTAACAAGCAACACCCTCCTGCTGTCCCTTACTGGATATGTTGGATAAGCAAAAAATAAACCTTGTTCTAACCCACCCAGATTTGAGAGTTGTTTCTGCTGTACGACCTGGCCTATTCTGACTAAAAATAGGAGGAAGAAACAAATTGCAAGGCACACTATGGGGGTAGAAGATGGGTAATAATTCCACAAATCTGTTTCCCCTCTCTCCTGGGTGTACAGCTATTTCACACTTCCCAGCTTCCTGTGTAGTTAGTAGGTGAAACTGTGTGACTGAATTCTGATCAATGGAAGGTAGATGAACTTTGTACTTCACTTCCAGGCCTGACCCATGAAAACTCCTGCATAATCTCTCTTCTGCAACTGCTATGTGGAAAAGAGGACTCAGACCACAGAGCAGGAATTTTTTCTATGAAAGGCCATGTGGGTATTTTCGGTTTTGTGGGTCATAGGAGCTCTATCACAACTATTCAACTCTGCAGTTTTACAGGAAAGCAGACATAATGCTATGTCAGCAAATGGACTGTGTTCCAATAAAACTTTATTTATAAAAATAGGCAGTGGGTGGATGTAGCAGTAATTTGCTGACACCTTACCTAGAGGAGTGTGGAAACTGCGGGAAGAAACCTGAGTCTCTGAGTAACTCTATGGTGTCTATTTGTTGAACACTTACATTGAAATATTAACAAAGTAAAAAAAATCTTCTGTTAAGTCTAACTAATATACTATCATATTCCATTTTTTAGAAGGAAATCCCAGCTGGACTAATAATCTAAACTAAGAAAACTATAAAAGACTAAAAGAAAATAGGAAACTTTTATAATATTGATTTTGTTTATAATAACAGAAATATCATGACAAGAAACTCCAGAAACTATAACTCAAAAGATTAAACAGATTTGACTACAAACAAACAAACAACTCCCCACATTTCTTTACAATAGGGGATTAAACAAAATAAAATAATGGGAGAAAATATATGCAACATAGACACAGGAAAAGGAAAGGGTTAATGTGCAAAGTAACAAATAGCTTCTAGAAATGAATGTGAAGAACAAAAATAAGAAAATGGACACAGTATGTGAAGCAGAAATTCTCACAAGGAAGGAATACGTCCCAATAAGCATATCAAAACTTGATCACCAATGATCAGAGTGAAAATAAAAACGACAGTATCTCATCAATTTGACTAAGATGTTTTAGAATCAAGTATTTGCGTGCATAAGAAATAACTTTCACTCTCAACTGACGAGTATGAATTGATAAACATTTCTGGAAAGCAATTTGCAGTATGTATTGATATTAAAAATGCATAAATACTTTGGCCATGCATTTTCACAAGCAACCTTTCCTACAGAAATACTAAGTGTGCAAAAGTATGCTTATGGTATGCCCCGATGGAGGAGTGGTTAGGTCAGTCGCCTCTGAAGAAGCTCAGGCCACCTAACCCTGGGTTTAAGTCCTGAGTCCAGGGGGAACAACTAGTGTGAACAACTAAATGAAATAAAATGCTTCTTCCTCCTGCCTCTTCTTGCCTGCTTGCCTACTTGCCTTCATTCCTGTCTGCACCTTTCCTTAAAAAAAAGAAATAGGCTTTATATTTCTATTATAGCATTATTTGTAAGGGTCAAAATAGTTGGACAACATCTCAACATTTATGAATAGAGGAATGGTTAAATAAATGGGGTATATACACACTATGGAATAGTAAATAGTCATTTAAAAATGAGAGAGCTATGTATGTGTTGACATGGAAGAGCGTTCATGATATAAACAGGTCAGAACAGTATGTACAGGAAGGGAGGAGGATATCTATCTTGAAGAATATGCACGCTGTTGACAAAGGAATTCTTGGGATGAGGAACTTCCATTTTTAACTTTGTACACTTTTTTACTTTGTATATAATTTTCATAATTATACATTATATGTATATATATATATATAGTTTGTTTTTTTTTTTTAAGCAAAAGGACAGAAGTCAAAAGAGAGACTGAAAGAAAACCCCATTGTGGACATTGGCCAAGGCCGAGGGGCGAGGACAGATGGGCAGAGAAGCAAAGATTTTTTGAAGACGTGCTGAGCCATGTCCAGAGAAATGAGTCACTCGCTTGGTGCTCTAGTGGTGGCAGTGAGATGTTATGACCTGGAACCAGGGTTCTGCTTGGAAATTTTCCAGGAAAGAAAATGATTTGGGGTGAGAATAGAAAGAATAACCTTGCTGGCCTGAGGGCAAAACATGTTGGAAACAAAAAACCAAACAATGTCCTTTGGCTGAACTTGCTTAGTCTACACAGGAGCTAAATATTAGGTTATCTTTTCGCTGCTTTGGATTTTTTTTTTTTTTTTTTAGGTTAAAAGCTTTCTCTTCTCAGAAACTGTTCCCTGAAATGAATATATACCCAATGGAGGGTTTTTATGTTTTGTTTTTTGTTTGCTTTAAATTTTACATGTTACTGTATAGTCTGGGAAGATAATTCCAATTTCATTTAGCTTTAGTTGTGCTAATGGAGAGACACATGGTATATGACAGAGGAGGAAGATCATTCATTCAGGATGGGTCTATTTTATTTTTCTCTGAGTGGTATTAGCATCTTCTGTTTTCCAAGAGTGATTTGTTCAAAAATCTGATCACTAGAGTGATGAACATCTTCGATGCATTTTAAACCATTTATTTTAGGTAATGCCATATTAATCTATGATTTCACAGAAGTTTTATTTCATCTGTTGGGTATAGCTTATACTCAAAGACTCACCACATTCTTGTATATTCTTTACTTGTAGATGAAGGCCTACCTGTGCCACTTTTGACTGCCACACTAGGGAGGATAAAGGCATCTTGTTGTAGAACCAGACACACCATTTAAAAATATATACCTCTAAATTCCCCTGGGTCACAGCATAGAAATTAGCCAAAGGCAGATTCAGGTATTTTTTGTTTGGGTAGGTCCTGAATACTTTTTTCAAATCTTCCCATGTGTGGAGTCCCTTTGCCTAGAATGGCATCTGAGATGTGGGGCGTGCTCATGACAGTGAGAAGGTGTAGTGCTTTGCTAGAGCTACCATGATGAAGTATCACAAACCGATGGGTGGCTTACACAAAGGACATTTATTGTCTCATAGTTTTGGAGGCTAGAAATCGGAGATCAAGAAGTCAGCAGGATTGGGTCCTTCTGGGGCTGTGAGGGAAGGAACTGTTCAGTTCTCCCTCCTGGGCATGTAAATGGCTAACTTCTTCCTGGGTGTCCTCACATTGTCTTCCCTCTGTGTACATCTGTTTTTGTGTCCAAATTTCTCCTTTTTATGTGGACATCAACGATATTGGATTAGGGACTACTCCATGACCTCAATTTTAAAACTCCGTCTCCAAATAAAACTGCAATTTGAGGTACTGGGGGTTAGGGCTGCAGTATGTTTTTTTTTTTTTTTTGCGGGGGGGACACAATTCAACCACAATAAACAGCATCATAATGAAGTTATAGCAAAAGCAAGGTCTCTGACTGCTTACCAACAATTTTAACCAGACCCCACTACTTCTGCATTCCAGGGTATCTTCTTTGCCCCTTTGCCCATGTTCCTGCTGATTCCTGTGTATTGTTCTAGCGTAATCGTTAGTGATTGCACATTTATCTCCCTGAGGAGATATATGCACTTGCTGTGAGCAGGAACTGTGCCTTTTGTTCCTGGTGTCTAGCATAGTGCCTGACCCAACCAGGTGAGTGACTAGGATGAGTAACAGTGACACAGCACTCATCTTTACTGCATTCTAGTCCACACCGCCCTTTTTTTCCCTTAGTGCACAACTGAATATAAGTGAATCTAGACTCGCTCCTGTGAAACAAATGACATGAACACATGAAAATTAAAAAAAAATTACTAGATACACTGTGGTACATTGTAGACAGCAGTTTCTAGATAGGAAGGTGGAATAACTGAGTTCAAAATAGGAAAGTATCCTTACATTCAGCTGCTTTATAAAAGAAGCAAGTTCAGCCAAATGATACTGCACCCTACTTACATGAATAATGAACTGTAGATTTAGAGTCTAATTTGAAAATTACAGTCAGAAAATGTGGAAAGACTTCTGTAGGGATTATTCTATAGTTAATAAATAGAGTTTATGAGGAAGGCCTATGAGTGGTGTGTTTTTAAAACCTGGAGAAATCAAGTCAGAAGGATAGCTTAATAACAGTCTTCAAATGGAAACACAGGGATGTTGATGAGCGTTTCTGTCTCTGCTGAAGACAGAACAAGACTAGTTTATGCTACAGCATGCAAGGGTTGGTTGACTTTGCAGGAAGGATTTCCCAGTAGAATAGTAGATATCAGATCATTTGGATTCCAATATATGCTGTGGTTTTGCATCTTTCTGTCATTTAAATGGAAATTCTTAAAATATATTGAGCCGGAGAACCCTGGTGGGACAGCAGTTAGGTCAATTGTCTCTGAAGGAGAAAGCCACATAGCACTGGGTTCAAGTTCCGGGTCTGGGGAAATACCAGTGACAACAACTAAATACAAATAAATAAAATAAAAATGCTTCCTGCTTTCTCTCTTCCTGCCTGCCTGCCATCTTGCCTTCATTCCTGCTTGCACCTTTCCTTAAAAAAAAAAAAAAAAAAAAAAAAAAAAAATACATACATCCATATATATGGAGAGAGAGAGAGAGCTTGCTAAGTTCAAGTTCTTCCACATGCTAGCCATGAGCCCTTTCTTGAATAAGTTACATTTTACTAAGAGTCTCTTTCCTGACCCATAAAAGGGGCTGAATTTTCTTTCTTTGTTTTGTTTGTTTACTTTAGGGTGCAGGCAGAAATGAAGGCTAGTGGGCAGACAGGAAGAGAAAGGAGGAAAGAGCATTTTATTTATTTTTGCTTAGTCGTACATCTTGGTTGTTCTCCACATGAATCCAGATCCCTGGGTTGCATGTGGACTGCGCTTTGGTCAGAGGCAGTTGACCAAACCATTAACATGGGGCATACCTGAATATTCTTATACTATTACAGGAAATTGAATGTGAAGCATGTGATGTGGTTCATGGCTCATTGTAAGCACTCCAGAAAGCATTAATAATGGCAATGATAGCAAATATTGATTAATTACTTATCATATACCAGACACTCCAAGCACTTGATATGCTATTTCATTTTGGTTTCACAAAATCCATAGGAAGTAGGGGGTTTTATTTACATTTTACTCATGAGAAAACTGAGGCACAGGGAAATGAAACAACCTGCCTCAAATTATAGTGCTAGTAACTGACAGAGCCTCTGCTACTGGTTACTGACTAGTAACCTTTACTGGCTTGTAAGCAAACATTAGGTCTTTTAAGATTAAAAAAAAAAAAAAAAAAGACATATTCTCCGAAAATTCAGTCTAGTGTCCCCAGCCTTTCATCATCGTTTTCACTTTTTTTCCTTCCATGTTCTGAATGGTTTAATGGACTAAAATACTGCATTAATAAGTACCCATTCATATTTCATTGTTATTAATCAAAGACATGTAACAGAACTCCTGATCAGCATGAGGCAACAACACGATCTGACTTGATATAATTCTTTTCAAAGGCAAAGCAGCTTGATATTTTGGTTAGTTCCTACAGCTTTATCATTGCACAGTTTGTACCAGTCTTTCTGGAACACCTGTAATGATTAATCAGGCTTCTTCCTCCTAATATTAAGTCCACAGAAGTTAATATTCTGTGACTAGTCCTCTCTGATGCTGATACATAAGCTATCTTGACTGAAGTATCATTTTAAGTATGCAGGTTTCTCCCCACAAATGAACCCACATGACTAAATCTGTTCTGAAAATAGATGGAAACACCACATTAGAAGTTCTCAAATAGTGTGGTCAGCAGTCTAGGGTCCAGAATAAATTCAAAATATATATTCCATTATAAATGTTAAAAGCTAATGTTTTAAGATAGGAGTCAAAAAGTCAAATCACCCCGCATAGGTGAGTATCAACGGTTATCTGCAGCTGGAAGCTAAGGTAGCCTAAAGCAATGAGGATCTAGAACTAGAACTATGAAGTATGAGTGTGTGTGTGTGTGCAGAAGAAATCAGCTTGGGTGTGATAGCCAAGCATCTTTAGGAATAAAAAGGCCCTTATTGGTAGCCTTTGTCAATTTCTATACAGCAAATATTCCTGTTATAACTGATTTCAAGCTACCAACAGTTCAACAACAAATCATCTATTTATAATTATTTTATTTATAAATAACTCTCTCAAAAGCCACTCTCTCAAGTCAGTATGATCCTGTGCCAGTAAACCCCTGACAAGAAATAAACTTGTTTATCAGCTATCTCAAGATAGAGCCTGGAACTGCTATTGATGAGAATGGGTATCTGACAGGGCAGGTGAATGAGAACATCAAGAAAACATAATTTCTAAGATGAAGTCTAAGACTGAAGTCTCATAGCCAGAAATGATTCTGATCCAAAGAGACCAGAAAGAGGAGAAATTTCAGAAGCAATGTAGTTACCAAACCAGAAATGAAAGTCTTAGATTCAGGGACACGTCCCAAAGATGGTGCCTGATTAGCCGAGGAGAAGGGAGGAAGAGGCGACAGTTCAAGCAGAGCAAGGATCTGCTTGTTTCAGACCAGATGAGTTTTTGTTCAACATGATTGTCCTGTCTGCATTTGCCCCTTGTGCAGTGTGCTCATCTTCCTTTCCTTCAGGCAACTTCAGGCATCTTTAGCAACACTGCAAAGTACTGTTCACCAGGAATTCAGACAAAAAGTTTAAGCCAAGTGTCAACAGCTGGGAAGACCAATTTAAGCGACTGTATCACTGCAGTTTAGCAATGGAAACTCTAGAAGCATATATTTGGAGATGCAGATGGGTAGTTCACAGGAAGTCAGATTTCTAGAAATCCCTTAGCAGATATTATAGTCAGAGAGATAAGCTAGGAAGCTGGGACAGGGAAAGAGATAAGATATGTTGATGACCAAAGCTTCTAAACTGAGCTAGAGAATGTCAGAGAATACTGATAGTTGACCCAGATTCTACTCTCTCCCCCTTACTTACAACCTTTGTTTTATTTGGCTAGTGCAACAAGCTTGTCCATGTGACTAATTTCTAGCCAGTAAAATATAACTGGAAGTGGTTAGGTAGAACTTTCTGGGAAGTTCTGTAAAACAAGAGCAAGTCCTTGCCTTATGCTTTCTTCCCTTGTTCCTTCTTACTTTCTCCTTTTCCTTTGGAAGACAACAATGATGGCCGGTGTTTCAACAGAACTTTGAGTCATGCGGCAACCTTGTAAATAGAAAACCAGCACTAAGAATGCTGTTCCAGAAAGACAAACAGAATCTTGATTCTGACCCCCGAAGAGTCACTGTAACCGTTCTGGACCATCTGCATTCCCTTTTGCTAGTAAGTCACAGACAGGATGGCAGATGGTCTTTAGATTAAAATCAAGTGCTTGCAGCTGTGAGCAGAGAAAGGCCATCTCAGGGAAGAGGCCAGACAGGTCATTATACTAAAGAGTGAATTGCATTGAAAGTGAAGCCTTCAGAGACATGTCAGTATGGTTCTCTTCTGGAAAAACAATCTGCATTTGACTTCTCACAGCCTGGTGTTCAGACTCTAGGCTACTCCTGATTTGACGTTGCAAACTCACCATCATTTCTGGACTGGATTTCTTGGTGTCTAAGGACAGTAAAGACAGGAGGAAGTGTGAGGAAGGAACAGTGGTGAGCATGGACGTCTCTTTTCAGAGGGTGGAAGGAGAGAGATGGAACTAGAAAGAAAGAAGGGGCATCAGGGGCTTGAGTGAAAGAGAAAAAGAACAATGAAGTGATGACTGTCAAGAATTCTCATCAAAATTAGAAGAGTATGATTATGTTTTTCTGGGGAAAACAAAGAACAAAGAAGTTCAGACATATGAATGTCATCTTTTCAATGCTCCAGTGTGCTGTAATGTCCTGACTGAGAAGGGGTGATTCAGATATCCAATTGCTTCTTTTCTGCCTCCTGTACAATAATCAAAGTGCAAGTCAAGAATAGTAGCACATTGGTGTCTGTTTTCCTTTCCATGATGACACACAAAGTGCTCTCAGTACGTCACTAGAGAGCTTCTGTTTAATAAGTTCAGTTGACATGATTCACTTCTTGTTTCTGTGGCCTCTTTGAGTTATGTGACACTATCTTTCTCTTGAGAACAGCTACTCCTCTGTGCTGTCACTCAGAGGACTCATCCCAGTTCTCAGATCACTTCTTTCGGTCTCACGGTGGCTCATCTTCCTTCTCCCGCCTTTAAATGTTGGTGCTCCCAGTGTTGTGTCCTCAATCTGTTCACTTCTCAGTGTGGAACTTGTTTGTAAATCGCCTCTCCCATGAAAGGCATTTCATTTGCTCTGTATATCATAATCCAATATCTATATCCTCAGCTCACAACTCTGACCTTGGCTCTAGTTTACTCAGGTATCATGACATACAATGAACTGCTCACATTTTAAGTGTACAAATTGATATTTTGACATGTACATACCTGTTAAAACTTTTACCACAACTAAGATGAGAAACATAGTCATAACCCCCCAAAGTTTCCTCTTAACATGTAATCTTTCCCTCATGTCCTCTCCACCTGACCCAACTCCACTATCAGGCAACCGCTGATCCAATTTATGTATCTATAGACTGATTTCCATTTTGATAACTTTATGTAAATGAATGTATACATTGTGTACTCTTTTGGGGGAGAGGCATAGCTTATTTTATTCCATATAATTTAAAATCTACCATATGCTTTGCATATAGTTAACTCATTTATATTCATTGTTGAAGTGTATTCTGTTATATTGGTATACTAGTTTTTTTCTCCCACCATTTTGTTCTGTTTCCAGTTATAAACTATTTCAAATAATTCTGCTCTGAACATTTGTGGAAAAGTTTTTGTGTGGGCATGCACTTTCATTTACCTGGGATAAATAAATAAAAGTAGAATGACGAGAGTATATGGTACTTATATGTTTAACTTTATAATAAACTGCCAAAATTTTTCCAAAGTTTTGTACTATGATATATTCTATCAGCAGTCTAATCAGAGAGTCTGAGCATGTTCTAAATACTCCATACCCTCAATAGTGCTTTGTATGATGAGTAGTTTTAATTGTAGCCATTCTTATAGCTGTGAAGTGGCATTTTATTGTGTTTTTAATTTGTATTTCCCTATTAACTAATGTTGTTGACACCTTTTCATGGGTTTATCTGCATCTTCTCTTTAATTCTTTTGCACATTTAAAAACATGTTATTTTGAGCGTTCTTTATATATTCTGAACACAATTTATTTATCAGATATCAATGATCTGAAGTATTTTCTTCCAGTCTATGACTTGTCTGTTAACTCTTTTCACTGTCTTTTGAAGAGCAGAAAATTTTCAAAATGTTGGTGAATTTCCGTTTGCTCTTTTATGGATTATGCTTTTAATATCATATCCAAGAATTCTTCAGCTAACCAAAGGCCACAGATGTTTTTTCTATGTTTTCCTCCAGAAATTTTTAGATTTTAGAATTTACATTTAGATCTGTGATCCATTTTTGAGTTAATTTTTTTCTCTGTGTTGAGAGTATGGCTTGAAATCCATTGCTTTGCATGTGAATTTAAGTTATTGAAAGTCATGTAAATTTAAACAAGTTGTAAGAGAGTTCATTCTTGTTGTGAATCAGTGGGAGGCTTTACTTTAAAATGTTGTATTCAATAATAGGCCAACAACCCAAACTAATTGTTTGCCTAATTTTAAAAAACATGAATTTCACTTCTTCTCTAATCAATGCATCTCATTCACTTAAAATATTTTTATAGTAAAGGAATAAATCAACATTATTTGT
Organism: Solenodon paradoxus; assembly: GCA_004363575.1. Lineage (NCBI taxonomy): Eukaryota > Metazoa > Chordata > Mammalia > Eulipotyphla > Solenodontidae > Solenodon > Solenodon paradoxus. Next base: position 229,387 of record RJWH01000797.1, on the reverse strand, counting down.
GCCACATGTCCCATTGGTTTATCAGCTTAGCGCATTTTGGTTGGATAAGCTTGCTTTGACCCAGAAAGCTCATGGACCTTGCAGGGTAAGGAAGGAATAATAGCAAGCAGGGTAGGTGTGAACTAGGGATGATTATGCCTAACTGTTACCTTTTAAAAATGCTCATAATTCTGAGTGAGCATGTTAGGGAATCTTTGTTATTACTGCATGAAGCATCTTTTTCCCTTTGGATTTTGACTCTTGTGAGAACAAAATGCTTTAACAGTATGTGTATGTCTATGTATTTTAGTAGGAGGCCGAAAGAGAATGACTGTGCAGACCTTGTTTATTGCAGTATAGTCAAGAGAACAGTAAACCAAACTTCTCGCTTTGGAGAGGCCCACCAGAATTTAATCAAAATATCTGAAATATCTAGAGAGGTAATTGTTGGTTTTGAGAAGTATTCTGTTTTTTTGAATCATTAAAAATCACCCACTTTTAAAAATGAGACACCTTGTCATTTGCATCCTAAGTCTCTTTTCTCTACTTTCTCCTCTAGTAGTTTCTTTTCCTCTGGATATTCAAGTTTCTCGTAATTTCCATTGTCCTTTCCTATCTTTAAGTGTAAACCTATATAGGAGTGATGTCTAGGATTATGTGGAAATATGTCATCTTAACAGGGATACTTGCATGGTGGTATAAGTCTAAGGCTTAACCAAAGAATTTCTGAGAATGCCAGGGCTCAGTAAGCTAGTGGGAGATATATTTCTTTGAGTAGTCACTGAGGCCAAGTAGTGAATGTGTGTATATATCTGTTGCTTCCAAGCATCCGTGTTCCACAATCCCATTTTCCATTGCCTGCAATATCTTTTGGAAGCCATGTAGTTACATAAAAACTGATTCCACCTCTAACTTTAGATATGGAACCTTGACAAATTAGTTCCTTCAATGCCCCTAGTCCTTGAGATTGGTTCATGGATGGGAATGTGACATATATTGATTCAGTGAGAGTAAATATCAAGAGTGTGCAGAAACTACTAGAAGTTCCTTTTCTATTACTCTAAGCACTGGATTGTAAAATTGTAAGAGCTGAAATTGTTGCCACCATGAGAGGAAAAATTCTATTTCAAAGTTGGAAATGAAGTTAATTCTGTAAATGGCAGAAGGGGTAGGAAATGAAAAAAGTCTTTTGTGATGTAATTAAACTGCTAGATCAACCTCACTTTACTACTTCCTTGCTGTTCATTGCATGAGGTTCTGTTTCCATTTTCTTTTATGTCTGTCATTTAACTAAAATGCAAATGGGTGTTTCAAGGTTAGAAGAAATGAGATCTGTTCAGGTTTCCTCAGGTTTATTAGGATAAAATACCAAGCCTTAGCACATCTCTTTAAAAAAATTTTAAAAATTGTTCAAGAAGTTGTTGACCTTTAACAAATGGAATTAAAAAAATATCCTCAGAAATTAGTATCTAAACTTATTTAGTGTTCTGCTCTAGGGGTGATTTAACAGCTCTCTGCTCCAAATACTTAACAGTTGCCTGATTCTCCTCTATCCTAGTTCACATTCAAAGTTTGGTTCAATCTGTCAGTTACAATTCCAGAATCCCTCTCAAATATGACTGGCAAACATAGAGATCTGTGTGATTCACTCTACCTTGGTGGATAATATGGTAAGAATGTTAAAAGGTATAATGACAAGGGATAGGGACATCTTTAGAAGTAGGCTATGGGCATGGACATCACTCTGAACTTTCTCAGAAGCAAGTCTATTATGCATTAAGGGTGGGCTGTCCAAGATCATGTGTTTTCTGAAATCTCTAAACTTCTAATGGATAGCATGAGACTGAAGGAGCCAGGAAGCTGAGAATTGGCAGGGCTCTGACCGTGTGTCTGGAGGAACTATTGGAATGGTTTTGCTGGTAGTTTCCTATGTAATCATATAATAAAAAAGCTAAAATGGGCAAAAATCACATGGAAATATAAGTGCCAAGGTCTGCATACGTCAACCAACTCCCCTGCTTTTGGTTTCTGGTTGGATTCAGCCAAGGAGTCCCAGTGAGAGATGGGAGAGGTGGAGGGGAGTCATGTTAGACTACCTACTCACAGGTCATTTTCTCTGCATTTTAGACCTCATAGCTGCCGCTCAGAGTGATATTTCCTACTTCTGCTTCTGAATTCCTATTACTTTTCCTTGTCCTTCTGTCTTTATCAGCTCTTGTCTAGCATTATCTCTTTTGTTTCTCCTCTATTTTGATCACATCCTTATACATTGTCCCCTTCTAAATAAATCGCCATTTTCCCCTAGTGTATGACTTGTCTAGTCTTTTTTTCTTTATAGTGATGATTAATGAGGGAAAATTTGTTTTTGTTTTTGGTCATTTTTCTAAATCAGATTTTTGCTTTTGTATCCCATCGATGGAAATGTTGTCTAGTCTCAAGTCTCTTCTATAAAAGCATTAGGATTTTAGCTTTTATATTTTATATTTAACTCTCTGATCCATTGAAAATTAGTAATTGAGTACAATGTGAGCTAGGGGTCAGTGACTCCCCCCACCCATGTGAGTATCTAGTTATTCCAATGCCATTTGTTGAAAAGATTCCTTTCAGCATTGAATTACTTTTATTCACATGGTTGAATTTACGTATACCATTTTGTTATTCATTTTCTGTTTTTCCCTGCTGTTGATTTGTTCCTTTATTTTTCCTCTTAAGCCTTCTCTGGGATCAATTGAATATGTTTCAGAATTCCATTTTGAGTGATATATTGGTTATTTAGCTTTACCTCTTTGTATTACCTTATTAAACTATTTTTTTCTAGCAATTAGACTATCTAACCTTTTTATGGCCCTTTTAGAGTTGTTACCTTTTTATCAAATGCAGAAATCTTGCAAAGAAAGATTAATTTATCCTCCTTATCCTTTATGCTATATTTGTCATAAGTGTTGCATCTCTATTCATTAGAAATCTGAGAAGACAATGCAATAATGTTTGCTCTAAACTGTGTGCATTTTTAAAAGTTGATGAAGAAAAGGATTTTTCATAATTATTCATCATTTAACAATTTCCAATGCACTTTACTTCTTCCTGAGAATCAGAGTTTCCATTAGTATCATTTCCTCCAGCCTGAAGAACATTCTTTGTAGTTCTTATAACATAGGACTTTTGTTGATAAATCCCATTCATTTCTTTTTTCCCCTAATCTGAAAATGTTTTTTCTTCATCTTCGTTCTTGAAGGATATTTTTGATGAATAAAACTCAGGCTGCTTTTAAGATTTAAACATTTTTTTTTTTTTTAGCAATTTGATTATCATGTGCTATTTATGACTTCCTCATATTTATCTCACTTGGGTTTTGTTAGGTTTCTCTAATCTATATATACATTTATGACTTTACCAAGCTTGGAGAATTTTTTTTTGTAATTTCTTCAAATATTCTTTTTCTGATTCATTCTCTTTTTTTTTTTTTTATTCTCCTGGAACTCCAATTATAAATTTGCTAGATGTTTTAATATTATCTTTCATGTCTCTGAATTTCTATCTTTTATTTATTTTCCTTCTTTCTGTGTTTATTGCTTTAGGTATTTATTTCTCCCTTCCTCTCATATTTTGCTGTTCATTCTTTAGATTGGATAATGTCTGTTGATCTCTTTTGAAATTTTGCTCAAACAGGGGAATTTCTTTTTAATTCTTTTATAGTTTCCGGGGTTTTTTCCCTCTTGAATTTTCCTATCTTTTCATTCATCTTGAATGTATTTTCTATCTCGTTGACTCATAACTGCTTTAAAACTCATGTTTGCAAATTCGAATATAGGAATCATTTAGGGTTTGTTTTGTTCTGATTGCTTCTCTTGAGAAGAGGGTCACACTTTTATTGTTTTTACATGTTGGATATTTGAGTTTTGTCTTAGACATTGTGACTATTGTGCTTTGGACACAATGTTTATTAAATTTCTCTGAATATTGTTGCCTTTGTTTTTCTCATTTGAACTTGGTTTATCAAGCGATTACCTTAGTTACACTCTAACTTCTAACTCTGTTTCTTAGGTAGCAGTTTAAATTTTATTTATTTTATCCTTACATAGGCTTTTGGGGTCCAGTAGAGATTTATATAGAATTGTTTTGAGATCCATTTCTTTAAATACTTTCTAGGATAATTTTTTTATTATCTTGTAGCTATTTTTCCCTATACTCTTTCTGCTATTATTTTAAAGCCAAATTAACTTTGGATATTTTAGACGAATCCTAGCTGTTCTGTCTGATGCCAGCTATAGCCTATCCCAGGGCCAAATGCCAAAAAAATGGGAAATTCTCCTTATGCCATCCTCTTCCACGTATCTCTTTTCTTCCAAATTCTGCCTTCTTTGATCCGCTTGCTAACTCTTCACATTGTTGTGTTAGTATGTTTTTCCTGGAGTTTACAGTCGTCCTCTGTGATCTGATGCGAAATTATGCATCTGTTTTCTAGAAACAAACCTCTTAAATCTCTAAGATTTTGGAGTGTGTTCTCTCCAAGGACCAATAGTTTCTAGATTCATGCTCTGATAACTGGGTTACTGTGCAATTCACCTACCTAATCATGTTTTGCATATTCTATATTGCTCTCAGTTATTTTCTCTCAAAGCTGTCCAAGTTTTCTGTCATCACTTAGTAGAGGGATTTCATTCTCCAAGGGGTACTTCTCGGTTTGTATTTTTATGGGCATCCTATTTATGACTTTAAGAGAATGCTGTTCAGTACTTTTGGCATCTGACTTCTCCCAGTGGATGTCATTCCAGGTTACTCCCTGAGATCTTGAATTTCTCTCTTTTACATTTCTTTTGAGACCCATTCCCCTTTCCTGGACTGGCAGTGACTAAAACATCAGCTTGTCTTATATGCCCATATTTATACACAGTTAGATTCAAGCACTTCTCCTTTTCCCTACTTTGCTGATTAAGTTTAGCCTCCAGGACTTCATTTTTATCTCTCCGTATCTCTCTGGCCTACTAAGGTCACACTTCTCCCTAGGAAAGTTTTCTTCCACCAGGTCGTATTTCCTTATTTTTCTTTTACTCCCCTGATGCTGCCATTCTTCAAGTCAGTCAAAGCTATATTTTATTTTCATAAAATAAATACATGTATATATACAGAATAATATTACAAAGTTTTAACAAATGCCAGCTGTTACTTATCTACCTGTTTCTCCAGACTTAGCCTAAATCCCTTCCCCAAGGTAATTGCTTTCAATTGTTTGATGTATTTCTTCTGATAGTGTCCTCTTTGTTTCTAAATAATAGTCTTAGACTCTTAGAGATTGTTATTTATTAATAATTTCACCACATACAGACTACTTGTGTAATTTGGATGCATACAGAGCAGACTCAGAATCTAAGACTTGAATACAATGGCTAATTCTTTGAAGTACAGGTAAGACAATGGAGAAATGAGATCAGGAAGAACAGGAAGCCTAGTCGAATGTGACATTAAGTTTATTTCCAATATGGACAGCAGGAGCTGGAGTGTAGTGGTGAACTCTGAGCGACTGTGTAGACCAATTATGGAAATTATCCCTGAGAAACAAGGATCTGAGATAGTTATCCTCCAACTCCTACTAGTCACTGCTTGAAGGATGCTTTTAGAACCCACTAACTGTCTTGCACTTTCAGCTTCTCAAGTCAAGTATTCTTTTTTAATATTCTATTGGTCTGAGAAATCTTTCAGGAAAAGAGTTACAAGTGCTTTCAGTGAGAAGTCATTGAGTTGCATGCATGGAAATGGGCAGTGCCAAGATGCCAAGATAAGGGAGGTGGGACTCCCATACCATGCTTCTACAAGTATGTGTCATCTAGAGATGCACAACATAGAAGATCTATCTATCTATCATCTATCTATCTGTTATAAATTATTGTTTTGCGTGATTGTGAATGCTATGAAGTTCCACCATTTATCATTCTCCAACTGGAAAACCAGGAATGCCAGTGGCGTAGTTTGAAGGCTTAAGAGCTAGAGAACAAAGGTGTATATTTCAGTTCTTGTCTGAAGGTGTGAGAACCAGGAGCACTAAGGTCAAGAGAAGACAGATGTGCAGTCAAGCAAAGAGCAAATTCAACCTTCTTTCACCTTTTTGTTTTATTCAGGGCTTCAACAGACTGGATGATATATATACACTTTGGGGAACTTGTTACTGGCACAACCCCTTAATTTTTCCTTGTATTCTGCTTCCATCTTTGTAAATTATCCTCTTCAGATATATCCTCCTCATCTTATTCTAACTAGAATGTGCCATTCAATTCCTGTTGGGACCCTGGTGGGAGGAAGTGACTTGAGTCAATAACTAAATGGTTTTTAGCTCTATTACCCACCTTGCTACCATCACACGACTCAAGGATGATTCCCATGGAGGCGGGCAGACCCTTTGTTGGTAAAGGAGGAGAATCTTTTGCCCTGAGAACTGGCTCTGTAAAAAATAGATTCAGTTCCTTTCCCCAAATTAATCAGTCAGATACATCACTCTTCTTTCCCTGAGGAGGAAGAGAGAAGTGGAACGAGGATAGATACTTTTTCCTATTGCTTTCAAAAAGGTGGTCTTTATGGGCAAAAAAAGGAATGCTAAGAGGAGGAGAAAATGGTTTCTGCAACTCAGTGGATCCAAGCTCAAGAAAACCTATTCATCTAATGCTTTCACAATCAGAGTTGTGGGCCTGCTTCAGATGTCAAAACCTGGTCACAAACAGAAGTGGTAGTAGAAGTGGCATTTACAAGCAGCAGGGATCAATTAGCAAAGTGAGTTACTCATGGTGGATGACTAATAGCAAAATGATAAAGTTATTCCCATGACAAACTGGAATGCTCACAATCTGTGTTCCTGTGATTATAATTTTTAATTTTTCCTTTGAATATCCTTAAAACTCATCAGTCTGTGAACATTAAAGAGCTTACCTTTTAAATAATATTGGAAAGCTTTATAATGCTTCCAGCTCTCAGCCCCAGACCTCACTGGAGTCTCCCTGATGTTTGTTAGTTTTTCCTTCTCCTGCCTTGGGAGTGCCAGGTGGTAATTCATGGTGGTTCAGTTCTGACCCTGACTTTGTGAGGTTTGTGAAGAACACAGTTACATTCTAGGACCTTGAAGGAGACAGTTTTTCACTGCTTCTGCTACTGGTACTGAGGATGCCTTAGTACTATTTCCTAATGTTCCAGGGACCTGTGCCACCAAATTCACTGAGCATTCTAGGAAGAAATGGGTTGATGATCTTCTTTCTAACTTTGTGGTGCCTTTTGTCCTTGGATTCCAAATAAAATTACTTGAACTTCAAGGCTTCCCAAATTCCTGGTATCTTAATCCATTTGGCCCACTAGAACAGAATGTCATAAGCTGAGTGGCTTATAAACAACTGAAATTCAATTCTCACAGTTCTGGAAGCTGGAATTTCAAGATGGAGGTTTTAGCAGATTTGTTACTTGATGAGGTGTGGGTTCATAGAGGTCATCTTTTTTTTTTTATGCCCTCTCATAGCAGAATGGACTAAGGAACTGTCAGATCACTGCTTATAGGGGCACTAATTCCATTTATGAGGACTCAATTCTCATGATCTAAGCTATTCCTAAATACCCCACCTCCTATACCATCACACTGGGGAATTCGATTTTATCATATGAGTTTAGGAGTGAAGGACACAAGTATTCAATCCATAGCACCTGACTTGCAAAGCTGATTTAAGATTTTCTCCTTAGATAAATTGTCTAACCCTAAAGCAGCCCAAATAGATGGGTTATGATAATATTCCTATATCTGGGAAATCGTCAAAGCTCAGCGGTCAGAACAATACTGTTTCTTTCCTCTCTGTGCCTCTTCCCCCTCCTACTCTTGAAACACATACATTTAGTACTCAAGGATGTAGTAGACGATCGTGCAGGTTGAAGATTATGTTAGAGCACCTTCTAGAACTGTGAGCTTATACTTATGCCAAGTGGCCATGTCAGTATTGAAGCAGTATTGATTATGTGAGCAATTTATTATTTTATTAGGCACTATATCACATAAAATCAGTAGCCTATAACAGTATTACTCAGAGTGAAACATGAACCAGCAATAAGAGGGTCACCTAAGAACTCGTTAAATGTAGTTTCTCAGGTCCCTCCCAGACTTACTGAATTAAAATATTTAGGGTTAAGTTCTGAGAGTCTGTTTTAATAAACTTGCTGGGTTAAAGTTTGAGAAGCACTAGCCTATAGTCTACAAAATCTCTGGAGTTTTACTAAGAAAATAGGAGTTGGATATAGGTGAGCCATATCAAAGAAAAATAATTATATTATGTCTGATACCCCCAATCGAACCTATTAGAAAATGGGCCAGCAGGGAGTTCAAAATCAGTTAAGGGCCATTCTTACCTTCGCATGCCTAAAAAATCAAAATCACCTGTATAAGGGAATGGTGATAGCAAAAGAGAGCTCACTGGGCTGTTGTGAAAATCAAATGAGAAGTGACTGTCATGGTTCTTTGCTCCCAAAAGTCAATGGCACTTAGTAATAAGTTGACTCTTTTAAATTACTTGACTCCTATTTATTAATTTCCAATTTTGTGAACTATAGTAGTATACAGCAATTCCCCAAAATGCATTAAATCACTAAAAATGTCACTGACATTGCTAGTGTAGATTTAAATACTTGAAAATATTTAAACTATGTTTTTCTATGTATATCTAATTAAAGAATACCTTCTTGTAGCATATCTTCTACCAATTGCTCCTAGAAGAGGCACGGTTTGGGGTTTTGTTTTTCCTTTTAAGAATGGATTAAAAATTATTTTTCTTGGTGACCATTCATTGCCAATCAGGATAAAAGCATTTTTATTCCTCCAGTAACTTCTGTTTTTATGATAACATGCTTGGACAATTTCTGTGTACTTCAGAGATACAAATGGGTCTATTTAAGTGCCATTATTTTTTAATTACTATTTTTGCTACGTACTCATTAACAATTCAAAACTTGAATTAGATGTAACCTAAAAATGTCTTACTTTGTGTCAATGACATCTATTAAACAAAAATGAAATCTATTTTTGCAACACTCAGTGAGAAACATATCACACCTAATGCAAATCTGTTCTCAGATTTCCTAGAAAATAAGCTGAACAAAGGGAGACTAAGTAATATGTAATTTTAATATTACATTAGTCTGACAGACTAGGAGAAGCAGAAGGGTCAAAATACAAACACATTTTTAGTTATTAAGGTGAACCCAGGTGGTTTCATTTTAGTTATACACTAGAGGGGATGTTTTTAGGGAGTTCAAATAAACACTCATTATTCAATTTTAACTTAAAGTTGACATTGAAAAAATCTTCATGAATTCAGTAAAACCACCAGACTATTGCTAAATCTCAAAGTTTATTTATACCTTTTCTTTGTTTTACTCTACGCTTTGGGTCTATAATAAAATGAGAGTATATATGTGAAAATACCTAGCATATGTACACATAATAAAGTTAGTCTGCTTTCTTTCCCTATTGTATTATAAGCTTAAAGAGGCATTAAATTTCTGGTCACATATTTATCTAGGCTTTCTCTGTCCATTTGTAAAACAGCAAGTAAATATGCTTAGAAAATGGAATTAAAAACTCCAGGGAAAATTAGAGCTAAGTGAAGACAAAATATTTTTAAGTGCTGTTAAGTGCTTAAAATATTACATAATCACATGCATTAATAGTAAGCATTTTAACTTGAGTATAGTTGTGTGTATGTTGTTGATACTTACATTTTTAACCATTACTTTCAGGCATTACAAATTCTTGCACAGCATTTAATTCAGAGGGAAAATAGGAGCCTCAGATAACAGATGTCAAAAGGAATTCATATTTAAAATAAAAGCAAAAGAACTTATCGAACTATTTTTTAGATCATTGGCAGGAATTCCAAACCAAAAAATATTATTGAAACAATTAGTTCTGCCATCCTGAAGTTATGCATATTTTGCTTCTTACTATTAAAAATTCTAGACTCCCATACAAAATGACAGAAAGATTTAATTGTATGAAACTACAAGTTAAATTCAGTTATTGGTAGGCATAACAGCTGTTACACATAATGACATTATTTGGATTTTTGCATGTGTTTGTGTGTGAACATGTTTATGACACAAATTGTTCATAGAATTTTCAACTTTTCTAAGTTCTTAAATTCTGGGCCAATTGTATCCCCTTCCAAATAGAAATTAGGGCTCTCAAAGATTCCAGACTTGAATACAGGAAATGAAAGTCCCTGAAATGCCCACAGAATAGGTACCAGATGGAGATCGGGGTTCTCCAGTATTTGGGGCAAGGCAGTGCAGAAGATTAAACTCAAGTAAATGACACAATGAAAGTAACTGAACCATTAAGTACATACTGTGGTTGATTATGCAGACAAATGCATCAGCACTGTCTTACCTCTTCTGTTTAATCATTTAGGTTGGAATCTTCAACAGTGTCATAAGGAACTTTAGATCAATTTCGTTTGATCTCTGTTTTACAAATCAGGTTCAGAAATTTGCAATTCGTTCAAATCACAGCGGCAGTAAGTGGGAGCACAGGGTCTTGACCTCTGTTCTCTCAGTTCTCAGTCCAGTGCTCTTCTCATTCTGCCTTGAGTCCTTTCTCCCATATCACCAGCATCAGAAATGCTGCCTGAGGGTTATAGTCAAAGCTTGTGTCTGCTTTTGGGATACAAAAAGAAAGGGCTCCCAGCCCTACCCAGATGTTTCTTGAGGTTCAGATCGGTATAAGTGGGAAGTCCTAAGACAGAACATACATCTTCAAGGATGCGCTTGGGCTGTGTGTAGAAGCACCTAGAAAGGCAAAGTGGAGCCAGATTGTGGAGCCCTCAGCTTCAGGCAACTGGATTCGAACTAGTCAATGATTGCCTCTCTTGGCATCTGGCACAGTGTAGGCTTTCTTATTTTTGAAGAGGAAGAAAGGCAAGCAGGCAGCAGACGGGAAGGAAGAGAGGAGGAGGAAGAAACATTTTATTTATTTAGTTGTATGGGCTTGGGCTGTATGTAGACTGCTCCCCAGGCACAAACTTAATACCTGAGCCACCAGGATATGCCAACGGTGTAGGTTTTAATGTGTATTCATTGTATGAATGTATGAGCTGTTGATAATTTGTGAGCTAGTTTTGGAACAGGTTTTATCAGAGATGCGCTTCAAGCTGTGTGAGACAGTGAGAATTTGAAGCTTAAGGAGGCTGTCAGGAGAATAGATTGAATCACAAAGAAGAGAAAGAGACAATAGTGAGTCATGAAATGTTACCACAGGTATCAACAGAATTTTAATAGTCGTAACGGTATGTAATTGGATGTTGCAATAAAAGGATTGCTCATCCTTTTGTTTATGAGTCTCCCTTATAGAATATTAAGTGAAAGTAGCAGCATCAAAAAAGTATGTCAGTTCAGGACCTACAGGAAACAGAAGCAAAAATGGAAGATGGAATTGAAGTCCAAGAGATATAATAGCTAAAAGAAAAGGGAGAAGTGGAAATAGACAGACAGCTGTTATATTCCAATGCATGTCTGACACCTGTGAAAGGAGAGGGGCAAGGAGGAGGATGGTAAGAAGAGCCTGAGACTGCAGGACAACCAGGCTGATCGAAATCTTTACAGCAAAAATTGCCCAGCAGAGGATCCTATCTTGAGTAGAAATAGGCTGGCTCTCGTACCCCCACTAGGCTTCGTGCAGCTTAGAGAGAGCATGGCGTTGGTGTAAATTCTGCAGCAGATGCTGATGGTGCCGCGAGTAGAGGCCGTCAGCTCATTGACTGTTATTCAGGTTCAGTCTCAAGGCAAATCTGAGGCACGTGGTCATGACTAGTTTAATACTAGTTGATTCTATTTATATAAAACTAGAGAACGGATGAGTCAACAGAGTGGTTAGTTATAGGGAGAGGCAGTGACTGGAAGGGAATATTAGGGAGATTTCTAAGTTTGTCAGATACAGGAGGGAAAAATTTCAATATATAAACTTGGGGTATCATGCTCAATTATTTGAATCATGAGGCTAAATTTTAGGTTCAAATACATGATTTTTAGGTCCAAAGCAGATTATCTCTACCTAATTGAAAAAACAGAAAAAGGCTGCCTTCTAAAAGACATTAAGCTTGAGTAGAGTTGAAAAGATGATTAACATGTGATATGAAAGTATTTATAATTGTGACTCTAAGCAAAAAAAAAAAAAAAAAAAAGAAATTCAAGAGAGTAAAAGTACTTCCATATTCCCAATATTAGGGATTTGAGAAGGTTTTTGGTCTTCTGCCTTAGAAATGTTGTATGTATTTTTACAGAGATGGTATCTTCATCATCTTTGGGTCCTCATGATGGGGTTTTCTATAGTCTTATAGGAGGAAGGGTAGAAATTATATTATGAATGAACAAAAATCTCACTGTGTCATGACTCTGCTTTTGGTGGGCAAAGTGTACATGACGTAGAGGCTATCTGGAAAAGCCCTGGATAACTCAGTGGAGAGAGTGGGGAACTGTGAGAGGCTAGTTAGAACCCTGGGAGGAGACACATTGAGACCAGCTCTGACTTACACCTTTAGACAGAGGCCCTTTTGAAGGTCCTGGACCCAAGTTTAGGTCAAAACCAAGTAGGACAAGCCCACTGGTAAAGACCTAACTTAAGGAAAGGGAAACTCATGTAAGAGCTGTTTACAGAAGAAATTTCGGATGCTCATCTTTAGGTAAATTATTGATTTTTACTTTAAATTCTTAATTTCAAGGTTTATTGGAATAAATTCTTACAGTTTTTCAGGGCTTTACTTATTTCAAATCTCTTTTGCACATATTACTTCTTTAGACAACCATTCCAGGCAGAATGTCTGCAGAATGTGTTCAGTTTATTCCATATTTAAAATAGAAGAAAGAGGTGTACTTTTGTCAGTGTTCTCCTGGGAACCAGAATCAATACGATATATATATATATATATATATATATATATATATATACATACACACACACGCACATACATATATATAAATCACACACACACACACACACACATATATATATATATATATATAGAAAGAGAGAGAGAGAGAGAGAGAGAACTGTGATTATAGAAGCGGGCAAACCCCAGGAGACTGGAGCCCCCAGGAATGAGCCAATATAGCTGTTCAGGTCCAAAAGCTGCTCTCTGCTGTAGAATTCATCTTGCTCAGGGCAGGTTGGTTGTTTTGTTCTATTCAGTTCTTCAATTAATTGAACAAGGCCCACCCATATTATAGAGGGGAATCAGCTTTACACAAAGTCCGCTGATCCAAAAACACCACCCCAGAATCATCCATAATAATTTTGACCACATTTCTGGACGTTGTGACCCAGCCAAGTTGTCACATAACTGTCACCAGAGTCCTGCTTTCCAGAACCCACTCAAGGGTTTGGAGTTTAGTCACAAACTCTTGTAAAATTCTGGACTTCTGACGTTCAGTTCCCCATAAATGACTCACTGGGTACTGGTACTTCGGAACCAGAAAAAACTCAATCCTCTTTAAATAATTATATAAGATCATAAAATCACAAACTAGCTCAAAATAAAACTAAAGACTGCTGCCTACTTTTGAAAAGACACCTGTGGAGACACTCAAGCTGGGACCTGGAATCAGTCTTTAACAGCATATAATACAGATGGGAATAACCATTGCCTGAGGGTGGGCTGGCAAGGAACTGGGCTGGCCTGGGAGGCTCATCTATTCTGGGAGGTCTGATCTGTACTGGGGGGCAGGATTAGGTTCTCAGACCTCCCAACAAGCCAAGAACACAGGGTATCAAGTAGCCTGCAATTCTTTCCCTCCACAGACAGCCCCGCCCCCGTTTTGCCAGGGATTTCTGTTGTCTCAGGCAGCTCAGCCAAAGCAACTCACCATCAAGATGAATGTGTGATCCATGGCAAAAAATTCGTATTCACCACCTGTAAATGTATGAATTGATTCTGGAAGTTTTCATGACACAATGCTGGGCAGTAAATTCTCACGCACTGCACAGCCTGTCCTATGACCCGTGATAACGAAAGAATACAATTTATATGAATATTTGCAGACCTCAGATAATCCCCAAACCTAATTTCAAGTTAAAAGCTTTTAAGTTTTCAACTTCCTGCCTCATGAAACAGCTGTTCTTTCAGTCAGTGCTTCCTCTAGCCCTTCCTTTGCAAATCCCGGCACAGGCAAAATAGCACACACAAATGGGTGACCTGTTTCTTACATTTTAAAAGGATCACTGAAAAGAAGTATGTTAATCTGTGTTACATTTAAGATGACTCCCAGTGAAGGGACTTTTGGTTTAAAATCACTCTGGGATAAAGGAAAGAATCCTTTAATGTTATTTTTTTGTGGCCCCCTAAGTGGCCCTTTAAACATTTTACTTTATTAAAGGAAGATTGCATTATAACATGACATAGGTTTAAAGTGTGCATCATTGTAAATCAACATCTGTATTGAATACATTACGTTTACCACCAGCAGTCCAATTTTATCCTTCACAATGTCATTGACCCCTTTTTAGTTGCCCGATAGTTCTGGCCTTTACAAATTGTGCTTGCCTAAAAGAAATAGTATGAATGAAAGATGGGCAAGAAATTCAAATGAAGTGCCTACTAAGTGCCAGACAATATGCTGAGCAGGACACAGAGTAGTCAGTAAGAGTAAGGCATGTTGATGTCTACTTCCCGTTAAGTGCTCTGTAGCCCCACCAGGGTAGGAGCTATGTTTGTAATGAAAGGCCAGTCCCAAATATTTAGCATAGTTACAGAATAGTAAATGCGAGCTGCTTAAGACAGAACAATGAATCACGTTTCATTTCCCTGCCTGAACAAAAGAGGTGATGCTTTGTCCTGCCTTTCCTTCGAGCTCAGCAGATGCCGACTCCCCGCAAAGATAAAGCATTCTTTGTGTGCTGTGCCTTCCTCTTCCCTGGGTATTGGATGGCAGCTTCTGTATGCAGATGCTGAGAACTCTTTCTGAGTGTGTTTACATATAGTTGTCTCTGGAGCACATGTTTATTTTTAGTGGTAAATTGTCAGAGCTTCTGAGGCTGAAACCTCAGCTACTTTTTGCGTGTGTTTTCAGCAGCCAAATTCCAGACCAGGGCACCATAGACTGAGATCGGCTATGTCAAGAGTTTCCAGACCTCACCTCCCATCATGCCAGGTAATTGAAATTGATGAATGATTTACTGATTTAACAATGGTCAATGAAGACTCACAGATGTAAGTCCATTTATTCATCACTAAGAGGAATGCACTAAAATGTTACTCTTTGTGGAGGTAGAAAGCTTAGATCAGTGATTTCAATTCATTGCTCAGCATCTGCAGAGAGGCAGAACAAAGAAAAAGGGTCAAGTCCCAAGACTGGGTGGCAAACTGTTCAAATTGCTAATAGGGAAGAGAAGCCTTGGATACTTAGGATTCTAAGATGCTACTTTCAGCAACATCCTTGATCTTGACAGAGTGGCAAAGATTGCTCCAGATCCTTCTAGAAGAGACCTGGGAGACACAGTGAACTTATATGCATGAAAGCTGTTCTTATGGACACAGAAAATGAAGATAGGGCAGCTGTGCCAGATCCTCTACTTGGCCCTTCATTATCCTCAGAGATTTAAGGCTGCAGCTTCACTAACAGACGACCAGCAAGATTTAAGAATATGTAGTTTGTTTGTTTTTTTCAAATTCAGGAGTCTTGTTTCCAAGCAACAGATACTCAGTCTAAATTTTCATATTGCTTCTCTAAACTTTCAGTCCTGTCAGATAAACACACAAATCCTGCAAAATGTATACATGCACAACGAATGTTTTGTTTATGTGTATATGTGATTGCTTCCTATCAGTGAAAGTCTAAGAGATAGATCTAAGAATTCATATGATGTCATCAGGGGTCTGTGACTCTCTCCATCTCTTGGCACTGCTTGTCTCTGTGTGGTTTTATTCCATTTGCATCTTTCCATGTGGTAGGCAAGTTCCACATAGTCCTTGGTTAGAAATCACAGTGGAAAAAAGTAATTTCTGCTCATATCCATTTAGCGAACTGAAATGGATTCTGATTGGCTCTGACTCAGAAGCCATCTCTGTGACCTGAGAGATATGACTGGGTAATATGTGGAGCTTTGTATCTATAACTGTGGAAACTAGGTTTTGTGGATAAATAACTCCTCACCACACATGGCAGGTGCAGATTCTTCAAGGAAGGGATGATGATAAACAAAAAGATGCCTGCAATAATATGTAAGTGGTTCATAAAACTCTGATGGTTTTAAAAACAAACCATTGGTAACAGGGTTACTGGTTGCTCCTTCTTTCTACTAACACGCCTACTCTGCCATTCAAGGCAGTCTTGATGATATGTAGGATGTAAGGACTTAGGATAGACCAAAATAAATCCTATACTAGCCTCATCTGATTATTTTTAGATTGGTATTGACTTCAATAAACCAAATTCTTCTTTTAGGAGTGATGTTTGGTAGATAAAGATGATGAGAAATAGGAACTTCTTTTGAGGTAAAACTTATTTATCTCTGTTCCTGCTATAACACTGAATATAATGTCTGGCATATGGACACTTTAAATCATAGTTGAACAGAATCAACCAAACCAAAATGTCATCTGTGGGCTTACTCGTTCAGTAGCTAAAGAATTACATCCTTTGAAATCTTCGATTTCATCCTAATTATTTCATATGGAAAATTCCACTTTTTTCCCCCCAAAAGGATTCCCTTTAGCTAAGGACCTTGGAAGAGCGCAGGCAAGTAACTTATGAGGTTAACATAGTGTAGTGGCTGAGGGGTTAGTGTTAGGCCTGGTTTAAGAATATCCAATAAGTTGCATTACCATGGTCAAGTTCTTTAATCTTTCAAATCATCAGCTTCCCTTGGTATTATTATCTATAATGAAAGGGTAATAACAATTCCTACCTCACAGATTGACACATGGAAAAACTGAAATAATATTTGAGAAACCTGATGTAATAGACGACCTATGACGACGCTGAAGACATCTAGGTAGGTACTAGGTTGGCAGGAGTATCTAGGGAAATACCTAGGGTGGTAATGGGTTGGATAGGAAGTTGAGGAAGTCAGAAGTCGGAAGACAAAATTTGTTTTTTAAGATTTACGCACAATAATGTATTTGTGTTGTTGTGATGATCAGAACTAAAATCATTGATAGAAAAGATGTGTCCATTAGTCAATTAATTGCCTGCCCTTCTTGAATACCTGGACACAACCTCTGCAGTTTGATCACATTTTTAAAAAATCACCACCTGGTGGCATCATAATAAAATTGCAGCGATAACTCTCAGTGAAACCTGAGAGTAAATTTACCCTGAGAATAAATGCCAAAAAATGAATTTCAGAGGTGAGAACAATTTTGAGGGCATTTTTATGAAGTCCAAACATGTCCTTATAAATCTCATTAAATGTAAAAAATTCAGAAAAATAACATTGTTGAACCATTCTTTTATAGTTACTAGAATACAAAAAATCTCTCCAGAGATGCACCCCCATCCTCAATGACTTTTATTAAAATAAGTGGTAATATGTTTGAGGAAGTTTTACATTTCTCCAAAGTAAATCAATTTAAAGGTTGGCTAAGCTCATCTAAAAATAAAACCCCCAAGTTGGCTTACTGCTAATGCTTTATACATCCTCTTTATAAAAGGATTGGTTAGCTTTTGCTACATATTGATATTTGGTAGACTTGTTACATATTGATTATTTCTGTGTTGACTCAACTGGGAATCATGAGTTGTGTGGTTGTCAGTATATGATCATTCAATTTTAGCATGAGATGTATGGTATAAATTTACAAAGAATAGGAATTTCCAGTTTTGAAAATATTTTGTACTATGATATATATATGTATATATATATATATATATATATATATATATATATATAGTTAGGAAAGGTATAGGCAGGAATGAAAGAGACTAGGCAAGCACGTAGGAAGAGAGAAGGAAGAAGCATTTTATTTATTTAATTTAGCTGTGCATCTTGGTTGTTTTCTGTAGCCCTGGGTTATGAATCCTTGGAATGTGTGTGGACTGCACTCAGCTAGAGACAGTGTACCAAAATGCTTAAATCACCAGGTTGTGAGTATACTAATTTTTTTTTTAACAGAATAGAATTTAACGTAATATGGAGAAAAAAAAATAGTTCCATATTATATCTTCATAGATCTGGACATCACCCAGAGCCGCTTCTAACTCAGGCTGTATGTATGGTTGTCTCTCCTTCCTTCATGTAGGTCCAGAAGGACACTGCTAGGGAAACAGACAAGGCATAACTAGGGTGATGGCAGAGAAGATTTTGAAGGGATAACAGAGATCTTACAAAGTATTCTTTTGGCAATTGTCCCTGTTTGATAATCCCTGGTGGCTCTACCTCTATGCTCAATAGACCACTCATAATCAATTAGGGTAAAACTTGAGTTAATCTGTTCCTTGACAAACCTATCAATTCATCCTTAATGACTAAACCATACCAATGGCACCATTTCTAACTAGTCCAACTGACTAGAAATTTGAGTCAGTTTTGACTAATCCTTGCCCTTTGTTTCTATATGGAATTGATCACCAACCCCTTCCCTGGGATATATCCAAAAGGTTTTTTCATTCAATTCTTTTTCTCCATTAGTATATCACTATCTGATTCTGACACTGCTTTTCACTTGGATTTTGGTAGGAGTCCTCAGTGGCTTCTCTCTTTTTTAACACTGTCACTCACTATCCATATAACAACAAGATATCTTTTTACAAAACATAGATATCATCATTTATTCCCCATGCTTGAAAAAACAAAAAAACATACAAGATTGTAACTGACAGCTCTGCTTCATGCTGAGGGACCAATATTTAAGGATTCTGTCATATAAGTGTTAAGAATCATTATATTAAAATTGCAAGTTTACGGAAAGATGAAACAGTAATTCAAGATCAGCACAATTTATTAAAACTTGACCTTGGAAGCCATCCTTTATTATATTTGAGAGTGTTATTTTGGAGTCTGGTAAGATCATGGCTTTTTAAGGATTATATTAATCTCAGCCTGTACCTCAAATGGAGAATTAAAACATTGATTAAAATCCAAATCAAACTATATTACTAAAAGTTAATTGATCTTTTTTGTATTCAAAATCAATTACCAAAATTACAATAAAGTGAGAAAGATAATGAGCTACCACTATTATTTGTGAATACTAACAGACCATGTATACTTTCAACAACAAAATAACATATATACTGGTTTAAGTATTTGGAAGCCTAAAAGAAAAAAGGCAAATGAAGTAATACTTCATAATTTTCTAATTATGGCCACATAAGATGTTATATAATATCAACTGCCAAAAAACACTTTCTTTATTAGCTTCTTATCTTTACACTTATCATTAGATAGATGCAAAAGATTATATGCAAATGACCAAATAATATAAACAACAACAAATCTACCACCCAATCCAAGAACAGAAGCATTATCTATAATTTGCATAAATTGGCTTCCATTTCTCCTATATAGCCTTCATTTCTTCTGTGGAGGTAATGCAATTGAGACAACTGGTGTTAGGAGTGGTCAGACAAAAGAGGTGAGGCTTTGAAAATGAATCACATATGCTCCTGTTGGTAGCAAGGCCCCTATAAAGATGGCAGCAGGAGTGCATATAGTACCTGGTGCATGTAGGAATCAGTGGTTAACATTCTTCCCAGAGGTGAATTGGAATGATGCACTGGTGGAGTGTAGTATAATAGCTGATGTGACATCTCAGGCAGTTGAGAAGTATGTGAAAAACAATCTCTAAAGGCAGTAAGATTGAGTAGTTATTGTTAAGCGTTGTTGATGCTCTAAAAAAAGATGATGAAAAGTTGTGATTGATGACCAATGAATTGAAAAGCTAGGTTTAAAAAGTAGAGAGTCTTCCTGGTCACTTAAAAAGGGACTCTCGTCTCCTGCAGTAGAAGGGCAGAGAAAACTAAAGACCAAGCCCCACCCAAGACTTCTCAAGTGATCAAGCCTCCAAGAAGGCTAAACTTGCCAACAAACACAGGTCTGCTATACCCAGACCGGGTCCTGTTTTTGGAAAAATAGGTCTTCTTTCTTGGAATGCAGACATCTGAGTCAATCACTCTTCAAATTTTGAGTATACAAGCTTTGAGTCCTCCCAGCCTTCAGAAGTGATGTATCCCTACTTTTTAAGAACTATCATGCTGCTCTTGACTGAAACAGTGTAGAAATCTTCCCACTACACTACATACACTCCCTCAAGATCTGTCCGAAAGCCTCCTCCTAACTACTCAACCTATAATTAGGGTTAAGTCATATAATTAACCAGCTGGTGGATAATAGGCAACTGATAGGGGAAGAAAGGAATGTGATTTCCTAAAAGAACTGCAAATCCCAGACAACATGTACTAGTATGAGCAAGGAGAGAGCATTTGCATGGGTTGGGATCTGAAAGAGTTTGTCCAAGGGGTTAGAAAAACAGTTTAGATAGGAAAAATCTGTTCATTTAACATCACCCCAGGAAAAAGTTTGCACTTGCTATTAAAGTGGCTCCTAGAAACATGCAAAAGTTGATGGTCCATATGAAGTTGAAATCTTCCAATTTCCATGGCAGTCAGTGGAGAAAGCAAAGAATAAGTAAGCTTAGTGAAGTGGGCATGAAGTTGCCGGGAGACTCCATTCCGTGGGAGTGTCCAGAGGATGTACTAACAGTCATGGAGATTATAGGTGACGGGAGCACCAGCCTAACTGAGATGTTCCAGGTTGGCTCTCCTCTCTAGTCTAGACTGGAGTAGAAGAGGTCACTGCAAATCCAGTTTCCTGGTAAAATGGGGATGATAGAACCCTGAGCATTACACAGTTATTACAATGAGTGGCTAGATTGGAGTGGCAAGGAAACCTGCTCTACAGAGACTTACACAGATGGCTAGTAGAACTTGACATTTTTAGATACAAAACAAAAGACGGGCAGCTGACAAGGGTATTACTCAGCTGTACCAAACAACAACAACAAAAATAATCAAAGATCAGGTCACTTCCTTTCGGAATGGCCCACCCTCACGTCTGTCTGAGAGTGCACAGCTTTTTCCCTTTTTCTTCCTAAATAAACACCTTTTGTCTCAGTCCTTTTTTCTAACTCTCTTTCTTCTGATGCAAGGGAGCCCCTGTGAAATTTTCTCCTGGGCCCATAAGAACCCAAAAAAGCAGAAAAATAAATTTAAAAAAAAATTCAAAGATCAGTAGCCAGGAATCTAAGGGTGGTATTATCAATAAAAAAAAAAATCATAGTCTGTTGTTTAATTTCTGAATCTGCACACTTTTTCAAACCTAGAACCCAGAATTGAAAGAGAAGGCCAGGTTACCAGAAGGAAGAATGGGACATAGCGTGATGAGTATACTTGGTAGTAATTACCCCAGAACCTTCCCACAGGGGCCTACTTACTCTGGTAACTGCATACTGGGGCTGTATACAAATATTTCCAGGACTTTTGAATAGAAGGAGTCATCATGGCCTATCATGTAGTAAATGAAGATAACAAATGAAGTTCTGGTCAAAGTTCACTTAGCCACTTTCATGGACTCTCTTGGTTCATGGTCGTTGCTTTGGTCTAGAAATGCACAGTTAGCAGTCCTATATATAGCAGTTGGAATAATGCCCATTTTGGATCTTTTACCTTTAGGGAAGGTCAAATAGAATCCTCTGAAACTATTTCTTCACTCAGCCAAGATAGTTCATCAAGTGTAATACACATTCTAGACAGGTGTGTGTATGTGTGTAGGGGAGCCAGGGTAATAGTGAAGACTGATGTCGTTTTTAAGGATCTAAAGTAGGGTTGGCAAGCTTTGTAAAGTGTTAGATGCCAAGTACTTCAGCCTTTGTGGGATGTATGGTTACTCTTGAACTATTCAACTGTGCTCTTGTAGCAAAAAGCAGCCATGGGCATTATGTAAACAAATCAGCATGGCTGTGTTTCCCCCAGATATGATTTTGTTTCTGCTGCTGGTCAGGGGGCACTATATTTGGGACCACTTTCAGTCCCCCGGTGTCTCGGCTAGCATGGAGTATGAGGTTCCTTTTCTTTTTGCCACAGTGGCCAACTTACTGTCCGATCAGCCTCATCTAACCCTATCCTTTCAGCTGCCCCAGCTTCTGTCTCAGGTGATTTGTGGGGCAGAGGAGGGAAGGATCTCTGAGCACAACCTCTATCACTTATGAAATCAGTCATGTCTCTCTGTGACGTCAACAGGATTTAGTTGTTTTGCAGCAGAAGAATCCTGCAGATGATCTAGTTAGACATAATGATGGAAGTGATGACCTTTCTTTTAAAAAGTACAATAGATAAGGATTTATTGGGCCACATTTGTAAGACTGTGCTTATATTCCTCTTGGGTTCACATACATGTGTTAGGCAAGACTCTAATAAGAGTTTGGGGAAATTAATCCTGTGCATTGCACAGATACTTTTTCCAAAATATTTTAGCTTTTAAGTATAATTTCAAATAACTTCAAAAGGAGAGACTAGAATGAGTCTCTACATGTCTCTAACTGAAATTCAACAATGCTCAATTCATAGCCACTCTAATTTCATCTATCCTCTCCTCCCTCTTCCTGATTATTTTAAAGTAAATTCAAGACACCATATAATTTTCTCCATAAATACATTTATAAGTATCTTAAACAATAGACTATTTTTCAAAAACATAACCACAAGAGCAGGCTCACACCTAAAAAGTTAATAATGATTCCTTTATATCATCAAATATATTAGGAATAGCAACTCAGTATCTGTGATGTCAGCTGTTTTTTCCAACTTACCCACTTGTCTTCTTCTCTTTGCTTTCCTATGCTATACTTTGCTAGTCTATTTTTACCACATGAAAGTTTTTAAAAATTTGTATATATATACATATATATTCAAATGCATCAAATTTTCCATTATTACTTTGAGTGAGCATTTTTTTTCCTTTCCCAGATTGCAAATTCACACGAATGAGAATTTATAATTCTCCTCTAGTTATTACATAGTGTATTTTACTTTTAAATCTCTTATTCATATGAAATTATCCTGGCATGAGGTGTGAGGAGTGGGTTCAATTTTATGTCATTCCTTGTAAGTCTACATTATCTCTTACCACTTACTAAAGTATACGTTTGCCCCCACAGGTTTGAGAAGCCAAGTATATCATACATTATATTCTCATATACACTTCAGTTGGTTTCTGCATTTTCTATTCCTTGCTATTGGTCTTTCCCTCTTTCAATGCATCAGTTTTAATTTAGAAACTTAATAATATATTTTAATAGCTGTTAGGACTGCTATTCTTCCATCCACATAAACACAATTGATTCTTTTGTAAAGGTTTTTATCCCCAGCTGTTCTTGCTTAAATTTTTTGTATAAACAAAATTTCAAAAATAGGTTTCCCTTCTATTTGCTCTGGATTTTCTTAAAAATAAACTTTGAAAATCAGCCTAAGTTCCACATCCTTATGACTTTTTATTAAAACAGAAATATCTTGCTGGTTGCTGCATTTACTGTCTTACTTTCCTACACATAAATCACTCTTTCCCAAAACACTACTGTAATATTTTTAGAAATTCTGTATTATAGTATATACTTTGAGTGGGGGGAAATTTCTAGTATTTGTCTTAAGCTAGAGAAGACATTTTTTGAAACAGAACCTATGTTCCACTAATAGCCTCTGCACAAAATGTCTTGTTGTTCTGTGTGTAGGTAACTCTCATTTCACTAATGTGATTTTAAATCTTTCCTGGTTGGAAATCATATCCTTTCAGAGGGTATATGGCCTAGGGCTGGTTACTTAGTGACTGCTTGGTAGGTATTAGCTGGCTTTCGCCTGGCAAATATACATTCTCTTAATGTATTTATATTATATATATTATGTAAGAAAAGAGACAATATACTATACCTCAATAATCATACCACGTGGCGCCCATCTTCCTGGGAGAGATTTGCAGATACATGCTAAGGCAAGGAAATGGAAAAATCCACTTCAGTTTGAGGACTGGGCAACAAGTTACTATGCCAGTGTCTTGTTTGTTATAAGAATTATTCAACTAACAACACTAACTTATCAAAGAATCTGGGCAGAAGTATCATTTTTTTCATGCCATTTTCTATGAAAAGAAATGCATGCATATATCCATGTAAAGCAGTTAATTCTTTCCTTCCATGTTCACTCACTGTCATTTAGACATGCCCTGGAGAAATGCATATTTTTGGCTGGCGAGAAGGTGATGAGTTGCTTGTAAGTCATTATTAAAAAGAAGCCATTACTCCAGAATGATATTCACTGAAGAGTCTTCATTTGGATGCAAGACACACCACTGGCTGATTAAGCTGTGGGAAGAGTTGATACCCCCGAAACTGGAGAGGAAAGGTGCGGTTCAGTTATGTTTTTACACTGAAATGCATTTCTGGTTGCAAAATGAAATGAACTCTGAGAGACAAAGCAAAGTGGGGAAATGGGTTCTCTGAGCTGACACATGAACTCAGCCACCAGCCAAGGGCACTTTGTTTCCTCATTGAGCCACCTCTTCATTCTCTTAGTTATATGTCCCCTAAAGTTTGTCCAGCTCTTAAATCTCTGATGTGGAGGGCTGAGGTCGGGAGCTTCGATCAGGAAGAAATGGCTGGTAGTGAGACAACTAGCTAGAAGTCTCTTTCGGCATCTCACTGAATCCCACAAGTTCTGAGCAGGCCCCTAACCTAACCTGCTCTCAGCCAGCTCACTGCTAATTCCACATTTACCGGTCCTTCATTTCAACTCACAGAAAGACTGGCCCTTTAGGAGTGATGCTGGAAGTCAGAAAATATCTGGGAGGGGTATCCCCCACATGGGGTAAGTTGAATTCCTGGTTGGTTTTCAGACAAACAAGAAGAGACACATCTCCCACTACATGACATCAAATGAAAATATGGATTTATTTGTAATTTCATAAACCCAGCTGTGATGGTTAATTTTATGTGTCAGCTTGACTGGGCCATGGGGTACCCAGAACCCTGACTAATATACCAGCCTTGGGATAATGTTCATTTTGTTGAAATGTTCAATATGACACAAATGATACTGATAAAAAATGATAATCTGATTTATTTTCTTACTACATCCTTGGGAGAATTATAAAGAGTCAGGGAGGATGACTTAGGGGGAAAAAAATCTGTGGTTATAACTGGAAATAGATGATGAAGCTTCTGACTTAAATTAGTTTCTGTTGGACCACATTGCATGCTGAGAAAGAGTTACTTTCATGTAGAAAACAAAATCTTTTGCTTTCCACATCATGGTGGGGATCTGAAAGAGTTTCAGTTTGTTTCAAGGATTTTTGAAGCACATTGGGTAAAATCTTAAGTTTATCATTTGAGTTTCACGTGAACATTCAGACAATATACATGTAACCAAAAGAGTGCCTGAATAAACACCCAAATAAACACCATAGCGTGCCATGGTTACTTGATATAACACCCAAAGGAACAATCTAGCAGCCAAAAGTAAAGAGCCATTGCATCCTGAATTATGTTTCTGAATGAACCTTCTAGTTATTGTATAGTTTTGCTTTATGCCCAGTTCACAACCTTGAGCAAACGTTCTGAAGACTTCTCTCACTGTCCAATTTTCTCAAACACCAAGTGATCAGGAGCTTCTCATTCTTTTACCTCTTACTCCTCACTTTCTTCTCACCTTATGTGGTCCTTATGGACCCTCTTCAGTCCTCCCCTCTCACTTTCTCTCACATTTTCCGTCCTGTTTTCCTCTACTCATTTACCCAATTCTGCTTGGAAACTGGGCTGGCAACGAAAAAGGCTGTTTGTAGAGTAGGAGAGGGAGCAGTTGAGAGGACTAAAATGTCAACTCCTCAAGATGAAATCTTAAAATACAGATCCTATGTTTTCTCCCGTTGTCATACCTAGAGGTAACATCACACGTCAGGTGGGGTAGGAGACAGGTTAGCTGTTGCTGCGAGACCTTGGGGTATGTTTCGTTCACCCACATTGCCCGTCTGGAGCCCTGGGGATGGAGCAGTGGAAGAAAGGCTGTCTTGGGTGTACCTCTATCCTTTTCAATGATCAAAGACACTTGTATGTCTCATCCTACATTCAACAACTTCGGGTCTTGACAACCAGAGGACTGTGATAGAATGTAAAAGAAAAACCCTTATGCTGGTACAGAAGTAGACCCTGTTGTGTAGACTCCTGGTTCATTGAATTTTACAGAGCAACCCTGTAGCTAGAGCAGGGGCAAATACAAACATCATCATTTTCACTTTTGAGTCCATCACACTTGATATTTTTAAGTCTTGGTGAGTGCTTCAGAGTGGTAGGAAGAGTTGTTCAGACTAATTGTAGTTCTATTAACTCACATTAAGCATTCTGGGCATTTTTCTTCTTTTTTTATATGAAAAAGTTCATTTTCCGTAATGAAATACACATGTTTTTTTTCCCCACTAGAAATCATGCCCTGCATTTTTTACAAAGAAAATATTGAATTTATAAGCATACTTATACTGTAATCATTTCTTGTGATTACTTTTCATTTTTATGCTAATATAAGTAGAATTTATGTAGTGCATTATTTTTCCACAGTGAATCTATTCTGATAAATACAGGGGGGAGAAAGGCACTCAAAAATACCTTCTGAAAAGGACCATGAGTATATATTTTTAACATTTTTACTAGTAAAACATTTTTTCTTCTTTTTTCTTTTTTTCTTGCCTTATTAGAAACAAACTCTAATATTTATAGATACTACATAGATTTATAAGTAGACCTATTTATAGGTATAAAGCAGATTTGGACCCTAGTTCACTCAAAATAAAAAAGTCATTTTCATTTTCTGTGAGTCCCCTAACTTTTCAGCCTTTTCAAATGCATGACTTGACCTTTACTTGATTTTGGGAAGATCTTTATGCTGATTATAACTTACCTCTCAGTGAACTGATTGCTCTGATTGGTACAAATTACCTTTGGGCCACTAACAGGTGTAAGGGAAGCAGTCAGTTGTGTGACCCTCGGCAGCCTGAGGAACGTGTCTGATCACATGTCCGTATGATGAACACTGGCCAAACAGTTTCCTCAGACACCCTTATGGCTAATGAGGTGAGAGTCAGGGGGACAAGCTGACAGAGAGTCAGGGGGACAGAGGAGGTGGTATTAAATCAGTAGTTGCTCCGTACTTATTTTCCACTCAAAGTTTTGCTTTAATAATCATCTTTGAGTTATTTGCTGACCAGGAAAAACAAATCAAGTTGAAATCTTTTGACAGTGTCTGTTTTTTTCATGTACAGACCCAGGAAACTTCCTGTTTCAGGTACCTTTATAAATAGTAGTCATGTTGGGAGCTTAGGCTGACTAAAAAAAATACACATGTGCACACACACACACACTCACACACAATCACATCTATACAGCCTTGAATAGAGCCAGAGCAGAGAAAAGTCCAAGCTTGATGAAGACATATGAAAAGAGAACTCAGATTGTGTCAAGTAAGAGTTGAGCAGGCCCCCCCCATATTCTCATCATGGAGCTTGGTCTTCCCAGGTTGCTCCTGGTCTCCAGGGCTGCGGCCATAATGAAGCTCCTCAGGACTGAAGCTCACACTGGGCCGTTTTTGCCTAACTGCATCTTTCTTGTGCTGTTCCCTAAAGCTCACTTCAGTTTTCCTTCCATAGGGGTCATATCATGTATACACATATGCCATGTATACACTGTCTGCATAGTGCTGATTCAAGGCAAAGCCCAAGAGCTGCTCCTTGATGGACTGATCACCCAAACCTCTCTAATCTCAATGTGCTTTAGTGTCTAGAATGTGAATTATAGTTAGAAAATGTTAAGGAATATGTGTATTATTCTCCTCCCCTATAAATCGTGTTCTCTGATAGCCGTTGGCACTCCAGGCAAGGGTGGGTAAAGCCCTCAGAAGAGAGAAAATACAACCAGAGCAGCAACTAGTCCTTATGATGCTTCCAGCAAACTAGAGACAGGATCTTGTTTTTCTAAGTCTAGTGCTGGGGTTCCTAGCTGACTAAGCAGAGGCAGACTGGATTTCAAATCTTGTTTGTCTCATTTGGATATTCTTGTGCAAGCCACAACCTGTACCACAGTTGCATAGTGGCCCCTGATATAATGCAGGGCTAAACTGGGCTAAAGTGGATGAAAGAAAAATGGTCAACCCTCTGATCCTTTGTGAGGAGGAGAAAGAGGAGAAGATAAAAGAAGCATCAATTTTGAGTCCTGGTCTTTCCTCTTCAGAACAAAAACCCAGACAGTGAGGTATTTTGGATAAGCTTAGGGGTTATTAACCTCTATTCCTATTTAGAACTCTAGGGGGAGGAACCCCTTGTGGCACACACTCTGTACTTGCTGTAAAGCAAACTCACAGTGGCTGGGCAGAAAGAAGGCAGTGCTAATCTTGCTTTGCTTTTGTGTGGTATTGCAGAGACCCGAATGTCCAGTATGGTCTGTAGGAGCATATAGAGACTGAGGCCATGACTGGGGAATCTTCCAGAGGCAGTCACCTCAACAGGGACATAGTGACCTGTGACAATGAGTACAGAGTGCCATCCAGGGTGGGCATTCAATGGGTGTCCTGATGCCCAGGACATCTTAGAGTGTAGGAGTAGATTACACCATGATTGAGTCATGGAGTTTTTGCCAGCTCCTGAACCTTAGAATCACCACCCATTGCCAACGGGGTGCCCATCAGCCAGACAGACAAGGACAGAGAGAACCAGAGAGGTCGAGCCATTAACATACAGCTCTGAAGTCCTCTGTTCTTCTGTTACATAATGGAATTAATGCACCCACCTGTTCTCTAGGAAACCACTTCTAAGAGGAGTAGGAAATCTGAAAGACTGGCATTTGCTTGATAAAGACTGATTTATCAAAAGAGTATATTTAAAATGATTGGATGAGATTATGTCAATTAGTCTGAAATTTCAAGTTGTCATCCTTCTAAGTGGGTCTGGGGCTTAAGAAAGTTCTAGAAGATAAAGAAGCTAAATACTTTTCTTACCTGTATTTGAGGACTTGGCCCCAATTTCACTCTCATTCCGGATTCTCCACAAAGATGCCAAGAAGCTTGGGTGGAACAGGAAAAGTAGTGTTTGATGCCTTGGCCGAGGTCTAATATCTATTTGGTGGGGAAATTTTCCCTAGAACTCAGTCTCTCAGCTTTAAATCTAGTCTCTGGATGTTCCTCCCATTAAAGGCTTTGAACAGATTGACACTGATCTAGGGAGTGTTTATCCATCTGTCTTCATTCAAGTTCCCCAGAAGATACCCTGAGAGAAGGACTTGGTGAAGTGAAATGTTAAGGAAGCACTCCTAGGAGAAAGCAATCAGGCAATGGGGAAGCAAAACAGGAAGCGAGGGAAACGAAGCAGGGGGATGACTTCAGGGGCAATCTCAGTCTAGCCTAATCATGCCTAAATTACCTCTCATAAATTACCTCTTGGATGTGGCTGTCATCTGAGGAAGGGAGCTGAGCTTTCCTCTTCATGTACCAGTCAGCCATTGCCAAGCACTTAGGATTCTGTCCATGAATACACAGCAACTCCAGAAGCCATGGGACGTCCTCTGAAGAGGGCTGATTGGGAAGCTGTCAAAAGCTGGGAGGAAGGTGTGGACCCAAAGAGCCAAGAATATCTGTGATCTGGGGCCATCCTTGTATCCCTGACAGCATCTGTGCATGCCACCCCCACCCATTCTACCCTCCGCTTGCTCTTAAGTTTGCATCCATATTTTTGTGAAACTCTTTTATTCCAAGATTTTGTTCCTCTTACATTTTAGGGTATTAAAGTGTTGTTCCTTTTATTTGTTGATTGTGGATAAGAACACTTGGTAATGTTGTTTTAATATCTTACTTGGCAACATAACAGTTGGCAGCCATCGTTGGTTTCCCCACTTATTTTTGACATGGTACTGGTCCATAAAACCCCAGCATCTGGGAACGGCTGCATGAGTCCACATCACTTCTCTTTTACTCAGTTGGTTTTCAAAATACTTCCTAACCATTCTCTCTGTGATTTAAAACAGACAACTAAAACAATAAAGGGTTTGGAATCCAGCTCAGTAATAATTGTGTAAACACTGCTTTTCCTCCCAGGAGGGCCTCTGCAGTCCTCAGCAATGTGCACTTTCCCATGCAATTGAAGGTAGGGTTTAAAGGCGACCAGAGCCAGAAAGAGTGTCACAAAGCCAGTCTGGCCTCGCCTCCTCCTCCAATCCTCACCAAGTAGTAGTGGCTCTTCCATCTACTCCTCTGCCCTTCCAATCTCACCAAGAAATTCCTAGAAACTGCTTGTGTGTGTGTGTATCTGTATGTGTGTGTGCACGTGTCTGTGTGTATGCGTTTGTGTCTATGTATGTGTGTGTACGTGTCTGTGTGTGCGTGTATGCACGCTGCAGGAGAACTGGAGAACGATGAGAAAGGGTAAGAGCTATGAAGTTCTATTAAACCTAAAAAGTAGAAATGACTCAGTCTATGTCTGTTTCTGTTAAAAAAAGTAAGTTGCATCACCTTAATATTCTTCCCAGTGACAAGTTCTTAGAATTGACTTTTTTTCCTCCTCCTCTACGTTACCAAGAATGACTGAGTTTTCCATTTGGATAAAGCTTCATGCGTTTCTCATCTGCCAGCTGAAAATTGCAAACAAAATTCTGTTCGGTGGAGCAGAGGAATAGTTTCAGTTGATCAAAGAGTTTATACTGCTTAATGGTTTTCGCTTTGAACTTTAAGAATCAAAGATAGATTTGTGTAAAGGGAGAAAACTGATTATTCTCTTCAACTACATACTATTGATCCTTGAAAAGCATGCCAATCAATAGATATTTGAATAATTTCATTTTAATGAATCATCATATTTCTATTTTTAGTCCATATGGTCTTGAAGGAAATTTTAACACTGCTTTTTTTTATACAATTAGGTGTCTAAGACTGATTTAATGAATTATTGTATTCAACTAATATTTATTGTGTACCAGATATGTGTCAGGCACAGTTCTAAGTGCTGGAATGTAGTAGCAAACAAAACTATTAGAACTATAAGAGTAGTAACTGCCAAAGAGTTAAGCTAGCATTTACTGTGCAATTGCCTTTAAAATAAAGTATTTTCATGGGGACAATCTAATGTTATATGATGCAGAAATTGAAAGTTACCAACCAACATAGAATTGCTATTATTTTATCTGTAGAGTAAAAAAGGAAGTCCCCCAAAGGCAGAAAAGATCATGTTTTAATACAAATGTATAATACATGCAATCTTCTCTCGAAATAAGTAATGCATTTAAATAGGAAATAATTTTTGAAGTTCACAAGTTTCTAAATCTTTAAGATTTAAATGGCTTAAGAGTCGGGAAGAGAACTTGGCTTTCATCAGTCAGGCGACAAGGAAATCCTGTCAAGGAGAACCCTGATTTCCTTCTCTGAGACAGAGCGTGACTTGTAGATTGTCTAGATAATTGTCTCAATTCTCTACCTTTACAGATGACCTGAGACATAAGACAGATAACATGAAGCTTATTTAATGTTATTTAGTTCTCTGGATTCTTGAACAATGTGAAGAGATTTACCTTTAACTGCAGCAGGCTGCTAGAGCAGGAGCTGTGAATCTATTGCCGTGTGAGGTGCTGAAATCTAGCAAAGTCCCGAAGAATGTTTCTGGTTGGGGATTCTGGACAGACACTTGATCACCAAGGAATGAGAGAGGTTCTCACAAGCAATAGACACTCTGGAATGTCATATATGCCTTATTATCATCCTACAGATGATCTCTCTTGTCTTTGTTGTCTATATATATATATTAAATTGCTGTATTATTTTGTCCTGTAATGATAATTAAGGGCCTTTCCATTAATTTAGAGAGGACTAAATTCAGTTCACCAAGTCCTTTTAAAATAAATGTGGAGTTTTATAAAAATAATAAAGCTTCTTTAACTCAAAAGGATCTATTCCTGAGAGACTGAAAAAAAAAACTTCATAGCTTGTGAGTTCCTCTTTTGGGTCTTAAAAATTAAATTTAATAATAGCGTATATTATTTATGTTCCATAATATCAGACATTTCCCTAAGTACTGTACATACACTGTCTCATTTACTTGTCATGAAATCCTGTAATATAGAGACTACTCTTTTACAGAATTAACTGAAGATTGAAGAGAGGCTAAGCAAAGTCATGGAGATAAGTAAAGGGAAGTGTCAGGACGAGGAAGTTCTGTTAGGTACCCAAGGCTCATGCTCTTGGCTCCATTTTACAACCCTGCTAATACAACATGACTGCTGCAAAATTCAAGCTCAGAAGCTACTTCTCAGTGATGGGGAGAAAATGATGGGGATCTTTTCTTTAGAATCTTTTCCCCAGACTTCTCTCCCATTCTACCCATATGTTATTGTGCCTACAGTGTGGATTTCTCAGTTGAGTACACACTCATCTAGCCAGCTGGAACCTGCTCCTAGCAGCTATCTTGCACCAATAAACACTCACTATTTATAATAGTAATTAACCTGTACAGTGCGATTCTTTTAGGAAAATGTATGGTGCGTGCTACAAAAAATAGATGTTTTTTTCACACAATCTTGTTAATCAAAAAAATTGGCAAGACATCACAAGTATATCATAATATTTGCATAGAATGTAAGAAAAATAAAACAACTGAATTTAAAGAAGGTGTATTCATTTCTGAGATGCTTTTTGCTTCTTAATGATCATTCTTCCTTGAAGACCAAGGTGGCTGGGTGATTCTGTTGAGGACGGTGCTATTCTGACTCTGAATACTATTTTTTAGTCCTCCAAGTGACTCTATAATTTGAAAATAACATTGTGAGAAAAGAAAAAAGCAGCACACATCATTTTTAAACTTTTGCATGCCTCTGTGTTTAGAGGTTTAAAAAAAATTTAAAGAGCGGGGAATTAAAAGTAAATTTAGAATTTCTGAGGCAAGTTTTTAGAATTTAAATGTTTTTAAGAGAAAACTGAGTTGGGTATTAAGACCTATGCATAATAAAGAAAATAACACTGAGTCCTTCTTTTTTAACTTTACTCAAGATTCAAACTCTCTATCTATAAACTACAGTTGATAGTTCTATGGGTGGTCAATTTCAAATTTCAAAAAGATGTAGATTTAGATAACACTATTTTATTCAAAACGAATTTGCAGGTAAACACTTGCCTACATCAAATATATTTTAAAATTTCCAGTAAAATTACTTGTATTTAAAATGCAAACCTGAAAATAGATATGCTTTGAAAAAGTAACCTTTGAGTTAATGACTAGTGGTTGTAAGTGTGGGTTCAAAGACGTTGACAACTCCCTTTGATCTTAGATATGTCAGTAATCCCTTGGAGCCTCATATGTATCATTTCTAGAACGATGAGCTAAATCTTGTGTGTCACGACTCAACAGCCGGAGAAATCCATTTACCCACCCAAATCTGTAATAAAAACATAATAAAGTAAATAGAATGGACTTAAAAATTAGAAAGTATCTACATGATGTATAACATGAACAAATATCATTTAATATAATTTCTGTTTGAGATGCACACAAATATGGTGTATTAAGTTACCACGTAAATTTGATTTTTTTTAAGGAAAAGTGCAGACAGGAGTGAAGATGAGTAGGCAGGCAGGCAGGCAGGAAGAGAAAGAAGGAAGAGCATTTTATTCGGTTTTTCATCTTGATATTTTCCCAAGG
This sequence comes from Solenodon paradoxus, assembly GCA_004363575.1. Classification (NCBI taxonomy): domain Eukaryota; kingdom Metazoa; phylum Chordata; class Mammalia; order Eulipotyphla; family Solenodontidae; genus Solenodon; species Solenodon paradoxus. Next base: position 195,702 of record RJWH01000797.1, on the reverse strand, counting down.
CCCCGGGTCTCAAATTTGTAATCTTGAATGCACGAATGACATCTGGTGGCCTTATCTGCTAGGCTCCGAGGATGTGCGGCCAACTTTTACTTTATCTGTAGACCACAGTCAAAGAGGTTTGAGAAATGCTGAGATTAAATGATGTCTAAGATGTCCTTTGATACTGATGTTCCTTAGGCTTGTTGTGTAAGGGATATTGTGGCAAAGTGCAAATAAATTGTCATCCAAAATTAATGCTCCCCTTTTATATTAGAACGGTGGGGCTGTGCATGGGGAATAGTATTTCCTAGCTCAGCTCTTCCAATGGAGTGGGCCCACGTGACTAGTTCTTGCCATGGAGACCTGTGTGTCCTTTCCCTCTTGAGTTGGTCAAGGGGTCAGTGAGTTTTCTCCAGCTCGTCTTCCCTTTCTGCTGACTCAGCACAAAAAACTCCTGTTGAAATGGTGGAGCCTGAAGATGGAAGGAGCCTGGTGCTTCAAACATGGCTTGGAGACTAGGCCTTACCTTTCAGGTATAGCTATTTTGATCTTTACTTGAGCAAGAAATAAACTTCTGTTGCATTATGGTCATTAAACATGTCGGGGTTCTGCTTGTCGTGAGTCAGTGTTAGCTTCAATAATGCAGAAAGATTCCATGACTGAAGTATTGACTGACAGAGTTCCTGTGTGCTTGCCCCATGATTACAGAACTCAGAGAACACATGCTCAGTCGTTTTGATTTTGGGTAATCCTTCTGACCCAAACCTTCTGGTTGCAGATTAGTTTCTTCTTATGCCTGTAAAAGGCTGAGGGATAGATAGACAAGCCCCTGCTGCTGTGATAGCTTCTTAATAGCAATTAGGAAAATTAAAGCTAACATATTCATAGAAATCATAGATGATGTAGTTAAAAAAAAACCTCTCATTCCTCTTTCAAAAAAGTAATATTTTGTATTGCTCTGATCCTTCCTACTTTACAAAGTATTATTGTCTCTAATATGTACGAGTCGGCAATCCTGGTGGTAGGAAAGCACGAATGAATTACTCCATTTTATAGATGAGAGCGTAAAGGTTTTATGAAATTAAATTATTTAAATGTTAGATCAAGAGTAGCAGAGACAGCAGCTCAATGCCACAAATGTAAATCGAAATCCCTTTCTCCTCTGAGGGCTTAAAGAGCTGGGTCTTGTTTACTGCTGTATTTCCAGGGCCAGCCTGGAACATCAAAAAGGTCTGAATAGGGATCTCATTCTGCTTCCCCTAGTTCAGGCTCTAATCCCTGCTGTCTTTGCTACAGGAAAATGCCTGCTTTTATTTTTATTCTTTTCATCCTGCAATGGAGCGGTGACAGCAGACCTGAGATCTGAGTCAATTAAAGTACTCTTAGAAAGTGAAAAATGGAGTAGTGCATACTGTGCTGATTAAAAAGAACATTTTGGGGATTTAATGAGATTTAAACATTTTGTAAGGTTTTCTAGGGAATTCAAAATATCCCTGAATTATAGCATTTGTTTTAGCTGCATAATGACAATATGCATAGCACTGTTAAGCATGAAATGAAATGAAAAACACCCACTACCATTTTTGCATGTTTAAATATAGGACAATATAAAAAGAACAAAATGCACCCAGATTTTCTGAGAAAAGCAAGTCCTTATCAATGAAGCATCAAATTGTTTAGCAGACGAGCAGGCTCCGTTTTACTTACTCTTGGTGACGCTTATAGGGGTGGCTGGTGAGGAAAAACAGAAGAGCTTTTGATTTTTACCAGTTGAAAGAACTTTTCCAGAAGTCACAAAGAGATTAAATACTGGGCCCTACATAACTATTTCAGAAATGATATTTTTGTAGCTATGTATAAATAAAACCATTTCCACAGCTGAGGTCTCTGTAGGAAATTTTGGACCAGTGTTTCCATTATTAAATATGTCTATGAGCTAAAAAGTTTCCTAGACCCAAACCTGGCCCGTCTAGTTATTTTTGGATTCAGTAAAGTCTCAAACTTGCAGGAAAATGTCTGTTGTGTTCTGCTGTGTCACACATCAAGTGTAGCACCACGAGGACATGGGCTTCTTCTCAGGGGTCTGGAGCAGAGAGGGGGATTCACCTTGTGTGGGAGGAGCCCAAATAGTCACCAGGTCTTCAGGTCTTTTTATTTTATTTCTAAAGGAAGGAAGGAAAGAAGGAAGGAAGGAAGGGAGGAAGGAAGGAAGAAAGAGAGGTAGGGAGGGAGGAAGGAAGGGAGAGGGGGAGGGAGAGAGGGGAGGAAGAAGCATTTTTACATTTTAATTTGTTTAGTTGTTCATTTTAGTTGTCCCTCTCACTCTAGCGCCAGGCTTCAGGCCTCAGACCTTGAACTCTAAGTGGACTGCACCCCAGCTGTGGGCTTAACACGGAGCCACCAGGGCGTACCATGAGACCCATTCTTGCGAGGAGGATCTGGGACCTCTCTGAAAATTTAATTGCTGGGGTTGGAGGTGATCCAGTCAACAGCCACAGGGAGAGTCTGAGGGATCTGAAAAGGAAGCTTGGAACTTATTGAGAATGTTTTTATAACCGAGACGACTCCCTTCAACTGGTTCATAAAGCAACGTGTCTTTTGTCGTTGAACCAATCTAGCTTGGTGATCAGCCCAGCACATGTAAAAACTGAGTCTTCTGCTCTGTTTTTAGATGAGCTTGACTGATGAAATATTCTAAAAACCCACCCGTGTGTGTGTGTGCACGCGTGCTAGAAGTTTCTTCCAGACATTAGGGAGGGAGAGGAGCATTCTTTGATTTAATGACTTGAATGGTCATAGTGTTCCCATTTTCACAAGACTAAGAGCCCATGTGGCTGGGTATCTTCTAAAAGAGACTCCTTGTAGAATCTGGAATTAATTAAAATAAATCACCCATCCGATAAACGTGTTAATCACCTTCACATTCAATAATTACAGAGGTGGAAAATACTGCTACTCTGAAACCCTTGTAGAGGTGCCGATAAAAGTTTCAAACTCCTTGTCATAGAATGTGCATAATAAAGCTCCCAGCATGGGGCTCTGTTTAATGAAAATCCCTGGCTGGATAGCTGACCACATTAGGAAAGGCTCCCATCAGACAGCAGTTTTTACCAGAGTACATTACATGCTCATTGCCATGATTAGAGCAAAGTGGTTTTCTAGACATGGAGTAGCTGCAGAGAAAAAACAAACCAACATTAGTGTCTTCGTAAGCACCAGGCTTTATATTTTCCTTTAAAACTGAGCTGGAAAACAAAAAGTCTATGAGTAATTCTCTTTCGGGAGAAAAACCATATTCTACTCCACAAGGATTCTGAACCTAAGAGAACTATCCTGGATGCAGTATGTAGACAGGTTGATGATTCATTCACTAAAAACAATTATGAAATAATGCTTCCTCAGCCAAAAGCAACATGTGAGGAGCTAATGGGACATGAAGATACATTTCTAAGTTCCTGCCATCAAGAAGTTTACGGTTTAGAAGTCAAATGGAAGAGACTACAATTACCTATAAAATCAGCTACAAGGTGAGAAGAGATGTTAGGTGGCAGAGGAGCAACAAAAGGGGGAGAAATAATTATGGGGGAGAAATAATTATGGGGAAGAGAGAGTGTTAAGGACAGTGGTGATCTTACTGTATTAAACACGGATGGATCTACTATCATTTATACCTTAAAACTAGTTAATGTTAGAATGCAACATTCCTTCAAAAAATCAATTGAAAAATAAAGTAAGAGCTGGTCTTGGAAGGTTGAGTAGGATTTCAGCAGAGGAATTGCAGGAAGGAGAGAAAAGCATTCCCTGCAGTAGAAGAAAGGAGCAAAAGCACTGCTGGGAGAATGTGGGGTGCTTTTGGGAGGAACACTCAGGAATGGAACCTGTGCTTGGGGAGATACAATGGGAGATGGGCCTGGCAGGGAAAAGAAACCATTATGCAATTCCTTTAAAAGGCTTTTAGAGAGTCAGGGTGTTCCTGCTTCCTCCAGGGAAATTGTAGTCTTCATCTTATATACTCGCTGAATTGAGGACATAATTGTTTGTTTTAAGGCCAATTAAATTGAACTCAGTTGCAGGTAAGGATTATAGATTTTGATATTACTTTTGATGAAGGTTGCATAATAAGGCCTTTGATAGAGGCTAAAACAATGGTATAAAGTACAGTGGTCAGCCCCTTGGCTCGGAAGCAAGAGAGAGGTGACAAAAAATGAGAAATGAGCCAATTAAATTACACAAAAATGAAAAAAAAAATCAGTCTTTGGGGTTGTACTTCAAAGTCTAATTTTCTGTCCTCTTTCCCCAGTATTCTTATTTCATCAGGATTTCTTATAAATCATTTAATAATTGGATTAGACTCAGAAAATAAAAAGGGAGGATGAATACAATGATGAATTTTAAGAAAGAACTAGAATGTTAGATTTGACTTAGACTTTGTTATTTTTGGTATCTCAGTTTCTTCCGCGGGGAAGAGTGATTCTTGTCACGATCCTGGCTCTGAGAAGGTAATTCTGTCCATTATATTCTGCTCCTGATAATGAAGCTGGAAAATACAGCTGTAACCAGATGCAGCCCAAGTGAAGGATAAAACTGTGATTTGAAAAATAGTTTTAAAAGATATAAACCAATGTCTTAAGAGATTTAGTTTCAAGTTACACTTTTTTTTTTTTTTAAGGTAGGGGATTTTAGCAGAAGGAAGCAACTTCAGAATCGTTGGTTCAAATCTTTACACAAGACTCAATCCTGTGAAAATTACTTTCCCAGTTTTTCTATCAAATACTTGATTTATGTCTTTCATAGCACTTACTGCACTGTTACTGTCTTTCTTGTTTTTTTGTGTGTTTTCTGTGTCACCCACTTAGGAAGGAAAGCACTTAAGGGTAGGGATCTTGTTCACAAATGTGTGTCTTGCAGTTAGCACATTGTTTGGAAAATTATTGTCATGATGATGACCAGCCAGCATTAATCAGTAGTCATGTAACTAACATTTATTGAGTAGCTAACTTATTATGCATGTTTTTTATTAAAGGTAATGAATACTCGTTTGTCGAATAAATGAAAGAGTTAAAATGGCATGTAATTTGGACAAGTCTTCTAAATGACTTACTTAAAGTTTCATTTGGTCTCACTTATGACTTAAAAATTGGAGATATTGGGAAGAGCTTAGAAGGGAAAATAATATCAAGCGAAGAGAAAAGGGTGGTGATGACTAGGTCTAAAAATTTTGCACATCTCCTTCAGTCATTCTTTTATTTTTCCTCTTCGAGATAGCCTTATTATTTATTTTCCTCATTGTTTAACTATAGAGGCTCAGTGTAAATCTTCAGAAAATTCCATTCCATTCTAGAAGCATTTCATTCATTCTCCCAGATCCTCAAATATCGAGGCATATAATAGAACCAATTGAGTTTATTGCAATGGAAAATTAATATGACTTGTCTCTAAAGCACAGATATTTAAACTTTCTGACTGGTTTAAAAATATGTGCATGTTTTAAAAGTCTCATTAGTAAAAATGTAATGCCAGCAAGCAGATGTTCAGAGACTGTCACCTAATCTTGTCTCTGCCATTCCTGATTGTTGAAGGAGGTGATGTGACTGTTTTTTAACTTTAAATGGGTAAAACACTTTTAAATATCAGGGGTTCAGCCTCTGCAGGCTGAGAAGACCTTGTGAAGATCTCTCTGTCTGAAACAGTCTGCCCAAGTGGTTTCCTACAGTTTATAAAATGCATTCCTATGTGGTATCTGCATCAGATAATTTTGTCTTGTGACTTCTCTGAGGTCTGAAAACAGTGGGAAATTTGGAAAAATAAAAAAATCATTCAAGTGCTAGAAGAAAAATGGCAAAGGAAAAGTTTCTTGCTGAGTTTTGCTGGTTTTAGAAATGTGGGTAAGGGTCTCTACAAAGTCTTGAGGAGTGCCCATATAAAGGCTGAATTCTCAAAAGATCCAGTCATATTTCTTTCTCATGTCCTTTTTATCCCTTTCTGACTCTTCCCAGACACAGGTTCACAATGGGAGCCTTTTTCTGTGGTCACTATTTCACCCATCTTTTGAGTGTAATCCATTAAGTATTAGCCTTCCCTCTCTGCTAGGTAAGGAACAGTGGAAGCCAAGGCACTGTGATCACATCTTTATAATACTCTTGTGAAGATACACACCATTTTCTATTTTTTCCTATAACAATCCTATGAAATAATAGGATAGGAATGATTCTTTCTTGATAATCCCTTTGTAAGTAATTGTTGTTGCTGAGACCCAAGCCCATGTCTTTTGTTTCCAGAATCACCATGAACCGAAGAGGGAGACATACTTCTGATGCCCATCCCCAGTGCCTTACCTCATGCCAGGCAATATGCCAACAAACATATTTGCATTGATTTGAAATCCTTTGATTATCTCTCCCTCTGGAACAATAGTATGAGATTTGGAGGCTAGGTCCTGCTTTATTTAAACTCCTGAAAGAACCAGAGGTTTAGTGGATAAAATTTAGCCAAAGTTCTCTACAGAAGTGTGGCAGAGAAAAAGGAACCCACAGGAGATGATGAGACACCCAGGAATTAGCAGGAAGTCATAACCACTCTTAAGCTTGAAGGGGAAAGGTACCGATACTACCGGAATCCATTTGTAAGCAGAGTCCTTGAAAGAGGAAGCCTCTGAAAAAATCTAAGGCTGGAAAGATGCCTAGAGGAATCGAGGGGAATGCAACCACTGCTCACATCCTAGCACTGACAGAGGCTTAGAGATCGGTGGGAGGCAGGAAATAAGTGTTCCAGCATCTCTCCTCCTGCCCATCAATCTGCTACTAAATGTCTCTAACTGAACGAACCCCGCCAAAGGCAAGGGGCTGAGTGAAGTAATCAATGGAAGTCAGCCTGATGAGAGTGGGGAGGAAAATAGACAGAACATCTGGAGAAGTAAACCAAGTATTTACTCATATCCCCACGAGTAAATACTTGGTGACTGGAACTTTTCCTTTATTTCCTTCACTTTTATACCAGACTTACCACAGACCATTTTCTTCTTCCTGTTTTTTATACTCAAGATGCCTACTACTTACTTTCTGGCTTTTCTGTAAGAAGCACAATTCCTTCTAATGCATATGTGCATTATTATGTACATACAACTAAAATGACATAAAGCTTACTTTTGTCTTTTGTGCAACAGAACCAATTCAATGAATGAACTAGAGTCTTGGAGTGGTATTGTGAAATAGCCTTTTTCCTCATTCTATGATGTTTCAAAAGTGTCTGCTCTCCTTTCTTCATCACTCAAAGATATTAAGGCAGATCCCATGACTTTTTTTTCCCAGTGGCTTTCATATATTAACAAACTATGTTATCCGCAGGTATTAAAAAATCTAGCTAAATTTAAGTCAAAACTCCCAACTCTTGGGCAATCGAAAGCCTTGCCTCAGCTGTCAATACTTTTACCTGATCCATGTTTGACTATTGGCAGAGAGTAAAGAAGAAGATGGAGGACTCTTTTTCTTTTCCACCTTGTTATCTGTCTCAGTAGCAGAAATCTAAATGATACCCTTACTTCATGGAGCAATTGGGTGGGGGGGTCTTTGGTGGCCCTCCTTTCTTAAATCCTTCTTACTTACATATGGCTTCCTTCAGTACCACCTTGGTATTTTTTTTTTTTCTTTTTAAAGGAAAAGTGCAGACAGAAATTAAGGTAAGCAGGTAGGAAAAATAAGGAAAAACAAGTATTTTATTTGTGTTTATTTTATTTGTTCATGTAAGTTGTTGCCTCCGGCCCTGGGACGTGAACCTAGGTCTTTGGGATGTATGTGAACTGCACTCTCAGCCAGTGCTAGCAGACCTAACTGCTGCTCTGCCAAGGTACTACCTTATTTTACACGGAGTTGTGTGGAGTAGGAGCTCAGCAGTTGTTGCTTCTGGGAGCGTACTTCTTATAGATTCTGGGATGAGACCTTTCTGAATAGATCATACTGGCTACCTGTTGTATGTCTATTCTTTTTCATGTGAAACTCCAGGAACATTTGCCTCCACAAATGCTGCAAGTGTAGACTACTTCTGTGTCTTCTTCCCTCTTGTAGCCCTCACTTTGGACTTAATCTAAGTAAAGGCAGGTGTGTCCTTCAGAAGAATTCATGAAACACTCCCTCTTTTGAAGGTGATTGGGAAAAGCATCACATTCCAACAAATCTCTCCAAAATATTCTCCACTAGCCTTTTCCACTCTCTCATCTTCCCTTATATTGAGAGATGGAAGGCCTAGACTGAAGGAGAGACGGGCCTAGAAACCATGTTTAGATAGTTTGAAACATTTCTAGGAATTTGACAGCACTTAACAGCTACTGTTTTAGCCTCAATTTATAGACAGGAAAAATTCTGTTTAGACTTTTGTTAGAATCATTGTAGTGTGAAAGTAGTAGAAAGCAAATTCCATAAACTTAACCTCCATGGAGAGGTGTCATCTTATGCATGATACTCCAGTCTTTTCAGCAGACATTTCATATCAGTGTAAACTCAATATTATGGTTGTTTTCTTATTTTATTTACTACTTGGTAATAAGCACTTTTCTCATTTTTGTGTGGCTCACCTAATAATTCGACCATCATTAACTGAGCATCAGATATGTACAGACACTATGCAGCAGTCAAGAATACAGTAATGAAGAAAATAGGTTATAAAATAGAATAGAAAATATAGATATTTTAATAATAATATAGAATTATAATATACTGTGGTATCAATATATAACATAATAATAATATAGAAAATAACATTCTAGGCTATGTTCTAAAAAAGGCAGTTGGGCATTAAAGAGATAATTACAGAAAAGTATAAGTCACGTGATTAGTTAACAAATGTAACTAATATCCCATCAGGTATGATATATCGTATTTTACTTTACAACTATTCCCTATTGTTTCATAAACTGAGTAATGCTGTGATCATGCAAATAGTGTTTTCCATATTCTGAGTTATTTCATTAGGCTAGATTCCAACAAAAATGATCAGGTACAAGGTATTTTTAATGAATTTGACTGGAGATGCTTGTGCTCTGAAAATTTTAATGCAACTTTACATCCATATAAAGCACTTAGAACAGTATCAGACATGCAGTAATCTCTCAATATATGTTAGATATTACTACTGTCACTACTCTCTTTCGAGAGAGTTATCCTAATGTTGTAGCATCAGATATAAGAGCTAGAATATGTTAAAGGAACTCCGCTTTTGTGAAGGGAGTAGAGCCCATGTTTTATTTAAATATAACCTAGAACATATAGCTCATGTCCCATGAAAAACAAGGTAAAGATAGAAGAATTATGCAATCAATTAAAATCTCTTTAGTATCATTAGACTGCCACACTAGTGGTTTTTTTTCCCTCTAACTCCTAGTTTTTATAGCAGAGCTGAGCTGGTGGCGTTCTAGAGTTTAAAGATAAAGATCAGGATATTAAATTCCTTAGTTCATGATCCCATCATTGTCTGAATTTCTACCAGTTGCTTCTAGCTTATGTAGCACTTCTTTATGAGGTTTATAAGAGAATATCTGCAAAGTACAAAGTAAAAAAATTCTTGTCACAAGAAATAATGTGCATATTTTCGCACATAACCTATTCATGCTTACATCATTTATTATTGCGTGTTCACTTTGCAAATGAGTGATCTGAAAATGTGAGCTATAAAGTATATCTGTCTTCTATCTGGCTTCTCCACTAAAACCACAGTGCATTTTTAAAAACACAAAATTGGCTGTTTCAATTCCACGCTTTTTAAAACTCTTCAGTGACACATGCCATGTGAAACTCAAAAGCAACCCAAAATTTAAAGTGTAAAGTTTTCTGAAAAAAACTTAGGAACTGAGATTGGGAGGGCATGTGAGTGAAGCAAGAGTATTCTAAATGTCCTTACTTTTGAGGCAGGAGGGAAACTGAAGGGAAAGAGTCTTCAGTGGAGAAATAGTGTACCATGTTGGTGGAAATAGCATTCTGTTTTTAAACAATATAAAATAATTAGGTGAGTAATGATAAAAAGAGGAAAGAAGAGCTAGAAGCTTAATGGATACCTTTGGATATCAATGAATTCCTACTATCCGTGTAGCTAACTTTTCTCATACTTACTAGTGAAAGGTCTGCTGCTCCAAGGAGACTATATTTCTTAAGCACATTCATTGGGACATTATCTTGATTTAGTAATAAAGAACTTCCATTCCTCACCATGGATGTCACTGAATTTCTTCTCTTGAACTTTGGTCATCCTCTAGTCAAACCACCAGACATGAGCCCACTACACCAATGTGTGTGAGGAGCAGTTGGGGGAAATAATCCAATCTACTTCCATGCATTAGCAATAAATGTGAAATGTTCATCATGGCATATGCTCTCTTAAAGCCTAAGGTCCCTAAATGCATGAAAGTTTCTGAAAGTTTTAGTGCTCCAGGAGGGTCATGCATATAGATGGCTGATGGTAGGCTTGTAACATTTGAGCAAGGAGGACACTGCAGACATAACTCCTCAGTTATGGTCTCAGGTATGGCCATGCCCTGAACCCAAGCAATTGATTAGCCACTTAATCAGATGCCAGCGCAGAGCAGAGAGTGGCTTCCGTTCAGATCCCTCTTCCTCCTCCCACTACTGCTATGTTAGCTTATGGGAGCTCAGGACCCTAAGTCGCGGAGGTGGGAAAGAGTGGAAGTAAACATCTGGAATTGGACCTTGAATCAATTGAATTTATCTGAAAATGCTTAAATTAAGAAATATGCTCTTAGACAGAAGCTGATTTCAGTTAGCAAAAAGTAAATTGTGTTTGGCTCACTGGAGTTAACGACTTGCATATATCATATCTGCCACAAATGTTGCCACAAATCCCTGACAGGTGTTTAAGAAATGATTGTTTGTCTGAATAAAGGATCAAATAATAAATAATTACTATCTCAAATTTCTTATTTGTTATTGGAATTTGGGTAAACCATTTGCCGCTTTTATTTGTTTTTTTGCTTTCTACTTTAAAGAGATTGGATCGAGACAGTTATGTTTATCAGGATGTTTGATGTGATTGAGACGTGACAATTTTGAAACTAAGGTCTGTGAAGGAGGTATGACATGAAGGTTCATTTCCTCAGTGAAAGCCAAGTCTGTTGATGACTGTCACAGCTCTGTTCTCGAAACCCGTTTGTAGTCACCTGGGACAGAGCCTTAGCATCTTAAGATCCATTTTATCCTTCTCAATGAAATTCGCAATGAAGAAAATGAGAAATAGTAAAAGGATTTTCTATCACATCTTCAAAGACTTGGTTCTGCACATCAGTAAGCACAGAAACAGACACTTGCCTTTGAAGTTGGCCGAACTGTTTTAATCCCTTGATGACTGAAGAGATTGAACACAGTTTCATAGGTTTATTGACCATTTGGATATATCTGTTTGCAAAGTGTCTGTCAAGTCAATAGTCAAGTTTTCTACTTAGTTTTCTGCTTTCTTACTGATTCATAAGAGTTTTTTTCTTTTTTTTAAAGAATCATGTTCTGGATTCAAGTCCTTTCTAATATGTTTTCCTACTCTTTTGGTATATATTCTTTTCATTGATGACATCTTTCTATAAATAGAAATTTTATATTTTAATATAGTCTATTCATCCTTCTTTAATGTTCAACATTGTTTTTGTGTCCTTTTTAAGACATTTTGCCTATCCAAGGACACAAAGATGTACTCCTATGTTTTGGTGCTGTCTTTCGAAAGTTTGTTTTCAAATAATTTTCTATACTGATCTTGTTGTCACTTTTTTCTCTTCTTGTGCTCTTGGTACAAGAAAGACAGCTCTGCTAAACCTACAGCTTTATATCTAGGAGCTGGAGTGTATTCTAAATGATCGCTGTCACTAAATATTGAATCTCTGTGTGCAGAGTATGCAAAAAACAACAGATGAATTTAAATTTTGGTGTGCAAAAAAGGAGTTTTAGAGAAAAACCCTTAAATTCTTAGCAATTCTCCTCCTTCCCGGTTTACTGAGAGTTTCACGCTCTTTCATAGTTTTTTTGTGGATCCAGAATGCCTATCCAATACAAATCCCTCCACACTGAGCTGAAGCCATGATTTCTTTAAGGCAAAAAAGGAAGCAAATGTACTGAAAGATACTAACTCCAACCCAATGAAACTAGGCTTCTGGCCAGTTTTTACGCTGAAGGTGCCTTTCCTCATAGTCCTCCAAAAAAACACCCAACAGTAATGATTTTTGTTACTGTTAAAAGAGAATAGCACTGAACATGTTATTCCATAAGCTATGTCAGCTAAACTCTGTCAAGAGCTTAAAGCATAATCTTTACTTCTACTTCAAGGTATTAGATGTAAACTATATCTCCGTTTTTAAGAGTTGAATATTATAATAGTTTAATAGTATGAATGCTGGTCTCTGGGGAATTCTCATGGGGGTAAAAATAAAAATTTTCTCAGTTTTGTTTTGTTTCAATAATTTTACCAAACTTTCCATGCCCCTCCCCACCCAGAAGAATGAAGTCATTATTTAGGCACCATTTTAAAGCTTCTGTAAGCTTAATGGACAGGGCGTGCCCTGGTGGCCTAGCAGTCTAGTACACCCTAGTATCAGTCCCATATACATTTTAAGGTTCTGGGTTCAAGACCCAGGGCCAGAGGGGAACAACCAATGTGAATAACTAAAACCAAATAAAGTTCGTCCTCTGTCTCTCTCTTCCAGTCTGCCTCCTCACCTTCATTCCTGCCTGAAAAATTTCCTTAAAAAAAAAGAAAAGAAAAGATTAATGGACAGATTTTATGCCCTATGTCAAGCTTCATTTTCTTTACAAAATAGAAACTACTAGGAAACTAGAGAATAAAGAGAAATATAATTGGCATTAAGCTTGAGATCTGTAAATCAAGCAAAATCTGCGTGGAAGGCTTTTACTCTCTCATTTTTTGGACTGTTATTATAGGAGCCAGACAGCAGTTCCACAAATGGCATTACAGTTCCAGTGTACTAAATAGCCATAACGATGAAATATGTCTACTGAAAACAACAGCAACAGCAGCAGCAGCAACTGATGCCTTCACTCTTCAACAGCATGCAGTTTTAGAAGAAGATTTTGTTCTTTGAGGTTTAGGAATAAGAATTCCGATTCTCTTTTTCAATTCAATATGTCACTTCTCTCAATCATTCATTTACTGCACATGAAGTGCCTAGTTTGTGCTGGGAACTGTGTTAAGTCTTGAGAATATTAAAATGAATAAGCTCTGATCTCTGTCCTATAGCATTTTATAGTGGGGATACAGAAAAGTAAATTCAGAATTGTATTCAATGGTACTAAGTGCAATGTAGAGGAATATCAGGGTGTATGTACTAGCAAATTTCAACCTGGTATTCAGAGAAGACGTCTCAAAGGAGCCGATATGTGAGCTGACCATTGGTGGATAAATTTGATTTTGGTAATTGAAGATGAGAGTAATCTAAGAAAAAGATACACATGGAGAGAGTCATAGACAAATAGTATTACATTTCAAACAATGGTAAAGAAGAAACCTTGTGAGGAATAGTGGGAAGATACAAATTTAGGTGAGAGAATGATCATAAGTTGTATTTGGGTTTAAGGATTTGAAAATATAAAAACCAAGTGAAGGGAGTGTCAAATACCTCAGAGAGGAAAAGTGGAAAAGAACAGAAAAATGTGATTAGATTTAGCAGTACTGAGATCATTAGAGATTAAATTAAGATCACTTCAGCCGGGTAATGGGTAGGGATAATGGACTGCGGTGGGTAAGTGCCAATGAAAGTGCAGAGACTGCCAGACAGCTCCTTCTGGAACCTTGATTGGAAGACAAAGACTCAAAGGAAGTCTGATTGACTTGTTGTGGTTTTTCATTTTGTTTTGTTTTATATTTTGACAAAATTTTAGACTTCAGAGAATTTCCAGTAGTCCAAATAATTCTTACACACACCTCACCCATGTTTCCACGTTATTATTTTATCATATTTTCCACATTTACCCTCACATTCTCTCTCTCTTTCTCATTTTTCTCCTGAATTGATTGGGAGTCAAAGACATGATGCAACTTTGCAGTGCATATCCCCTCCCAAGGGTATTTTCTGACATAACTACAACACAATAATCAAAATAAAGAAGCTAATATTAATTTAATCAGTACAACTAGTAGATCTTATTTAGATTTTACCTATTATACTATTAATGATCCCTAGATCACGTGTTACACTCAATTTTCATGTCTCTTCTTTACTCTGGAATAATTCATTAGTCTTCATACTTCTTGAAATACTATTATTTTTAAAGAGAATTAGTCATTTACTTTGTAGGATGTCCCTTGATTTCAGTTAACCTGATAATTCCTTGTGATTAAATTCTGGTAATGCATTTATGGCAGAAATACTATAGATGTGATATTGTGTCTTTCTCAGTGTATCACATTAGGAAGCACATGGTATTGATTTGTCCCGGTAGTGGGGTCATTTTAATCACCTGCTCAGGATGGTGATTTCTTTACTTCAAGCTTACTGTTTTTCTCTGTCATTAAGAAGAATCTTATTGGCAATATCTTTAGACTGTATAAATGTCCAATTACTCTTTAAATTTTCACCCCTCACTATAGCATCTATTGATGATTTTTGCTTACATCAATGATTATTTAGTTGGTTGCAAAATGGTAATTTTTTAAATCTATCATTCCTTCTACCTTTATTCATTGGCTTCATAGTAGGAGGAAGAGCTTTCCTTTCTCCTCCATTTATTTAATTATTCATTCATGTCATTATGGACTCATGAAATATTATTCATTCAAGAATTAAAAGCATTTACTATGAACAGTTTTTTTCTTTATTCTTTCAAAGAGAGGAAGAAGGGAGAGGAGGAAGAACCATTCTTAAGTTTTAAGGGAGGAAGGAAGAGGAGGAGGAAGCACTTTCATTTACCGAGTTTAGTTATTCCTCTCCTTCCACCCCAACCCCAGGTCTTGCACTGTGGTTCATGGAGTTTGCATGGCTTACACCCCAGCCATCAACTTAGTGCCTGAATCATCAGGGCATACCACCTATGGATAGATTTTAATCACTTGAGGACCTTTATAGGAATAGAAGGAAGCTGGGGGAGAAGTAGGAGAATCCATGACTGATACAGCAAAGCAACTCATTTATGTTAGTCTAGGAACTCTGTTAAACTAACTGGTCTAGATGCTGAAGATGCAAAGAAGAGCAAAATAGGGCCAATTCCTAAAAGAAGTTCATATACTGGGAAAGGGCTAGGGAGGGGTTGCTTGCTGGGAAACTGACAAAATTGTTTACTGATATGATTTGTGAAAACTCTATGTGAGAGCAGAGCTATGGGTGTCCCTGGGAGGAGACTCATTGTAACAGTTGGTAAAAACTTTCCAAAGATATGACCCTTGAGACAGTCTCAGCATATACATTGGATGGGGAAGGGATAACGAAGACGGGAAAAGATTACGACTAGAAGTGATAGCCATGGAAATACGGAAATAGCTTATGAATTTCCCAGGAAATTTGAGGAAGTAAAAAACCTCATTGAGTTGACACTAAAGGCTGCAATGCTACATGGCTGTGGTCATTTCAGGTTTAGGCTGCATTTGAACAATAGAGGATTGAGAGTCAGAGGGTGTGGGCACAGGTTCAGAACAGATGTAGATATTTAAGATGTCCCACACCAGCCCTCAGAAAAGATACTTTCCCATTCCCATGGTTACCACAATCATCACAACAAACTTTATGCCTACTTTAAGGAGTTGATTGTTAAATCTGACTTGGCTCATTGAAAGGATCCTGTGGGAATGTGAACTTCTCCTTCGACATTTGCTTTGATTTCTGATGATGTGCTCACAGACCATTAGCATGAGGAGAAAATGAATCAGACTGCCGTGCTAATTATTTAGCTTTATATAGTTTGCCTACACTAATAAGAAGCAGATGTAAGCAAGAATGCCAAAAGTTCTGTTTATTTCTGATCTTATCTAAATTTCAGTGATGTGGAAGCATGGTTAAACTCTTAATAGGTTAATATTTTATATTTGGAAAAGTCCCAGTAAGATTTTTGCTGCTGTTGTTATTGTTTTAAAGAATGGAGAGGTAAAAACAAACAAACAAAAACAACAAAAATAAAACAAAGAATGTGTCCATTGCTCCATTTACTCGCATAACACTCACAAAGAAGATTAAACGAAATGACTCTAAATCTTAGATTTCATTTTAGCAAATGCCATATACCCGAAAATGTAGGTCACAGAGCTTTGGCATCCTTTGTGGGTTTCCAGCTGTCTGCTGAACACAGAAAACAGAAGAGTACGTGTTCCATGGCACAGAACACTTGAGAGTGAATTTCACGTTAAAGTCTAGTTATTCACTTATCTAGAATGTCTTTTTTTCAGCATTCTCACTTCTGCATTTTCCTTCTCTTTTGGGTCAAGATTTTTTAGTTGGTAAAGAAAATATAGCATGTTTTCTCTTTCCATCTGTGTGTGTCAGTTCTCTACCAAAATGAGTTATAAATGCACTCAACCTTGGTATTTATCTAGTTAGTATAATAAAAACTAGCCTGTGATAGTTTAGGTTGCTCTCAGTGCAGATACGGAGAAGCTGACATGTGCAAGGAAACAACATTCATTGAGCCTTTCGAGGCAGGAGAGCATGTAAGAGTCATGCCCCACTGTTATTTAAGGGCTAGATCTATCCCTGGAGACTGACCAAGTAGGGCAGTAAATGATCTCATAGTGGTGTTGCATATAACTAATGTCAGAGAAGTCAAATGAAGGCACAATTTAGGGGAAAGGAGAAAGAAAGAGAAGTATGTGAATTTCTTACCCCATGTGGCAGTTCCATCAAATTTCTATAGCTGAAGGGCTACCTTGCTTTGATACTAAACAATCTACAACCCTTCAGTGGATCTAAATTATATTTCACAGATACATATTTACCTTTTGATTTTAAGAAACAAAAGCTAACTAGAGTCACTTAAATTAAAAAATGATGCTTATTTTAATAATCAAAGATGTCTCACAGGACCCAAGAGCAGGAATATATTCTGTCTTCAAAAGAGTTGAGTCAAGAAGCTGAAAAGTCATCAAAATCTCTTTCTAACTTTTATGCATCTTTCTTCATAATACAAACTGAGTTTCACCACTTCTCTCTCATTTGTTGTAAAATTTGTTTGTTCATAGCTCTCAAGTTTGTAGGCTGCCATGGAATTCTACTTCCATTCCTAAGAAGAGAAAGTCTTGCTAGGTGAGCTAAGAGAAAGGTGTCCATCACTTCTCCAGTCAGTTAGGGCCATAGGCTGTCAAGTAGCAAAACATGGTGGTGGTGCTGGATTGAGTGAGTATGGGATTATGACAGGTCCCAGAGAAGAGGCTCTGTGAGTTACAGCAATGCCCCAAATGTTTCTCAGCAGATGCCTACTGTACATGAGTCGTGGAGCTTCAGTGGCTCATTGCTCTTATACAGAAAAGAAAGGCAATGAGGTGAGGCTAATTTACAGACAATCTTGTTAGGGGAAGACATGCCACATGGAAATGAAAAGTGCTAGAGTAACCTAAGGAGTGAAGAATCTAGCATTGGATAATTAGTAAAAGGCCTCATGGAGAAGATATTGGAGGTGGGCCTTGACTATATATAGCTTGTAAAGGAGAAGATTGGGGAATGGGAACAAAAAGGAATAGAATGGGACAAAGGAAGAGGCATGACGAACAGAGGAAACATTGAGAATAAGAGGTTTGGTGGCAAGAACATCACGGTCTGAGAAAATAAGAAGTAACGACTGATATCGTTCATAATTCCGTGAATGATAAAGCCAAAAGGACAAGCAATAGAATATGGCTTAAGCACGGTAGGAGTTTATTTTTTAGACTCTAATATAAAGAAGTCTTGGGTTAAGAGTTCAGAATTGGTAGGGTAACTGTGAACATCAAAGACCCAAGTCCTTTCTATCATGTTCTGCTGCCATCTTTAATATGTGGCGTCTATCTGTAGTCTAAGATGGCCGCCCCAGTTTGGCCATCCTATGTATATTCTGCCATCCATATGTAAGAAATGAAAGAAACAACAGCACACCCTTTACTATTTAAGGATACTTCTCACAAAATGCATGCAACATTTCTGCTTACATACTATTTGACAGAACTTGTCAAGTAGACATGTCTACTACATGGTAAGCTGGGAAATACAATATATACACATATAAAAACCAAGAGTTCTATTCCTAAGGAAAAAGGGAAGAATAAAAATTGGAAGACAAGCATTATTCACTCACACTTTGCCAAAAATATAGGTTCTATATAATGGATGAGGCTAAAAAGTTAGAAGTCCTTGAATATTAAGTCCAGGAGGTTGCTTGATTTACTCCATTGACAATCATTAAAGGTTTTGGAACAGGCAAGCTGCATGATTAGATTTATGCTTTAAGAAGATTGCCACTCAACTGATTATAAAGCAAACAATGAGATTTAAGGTGCCATTTGAGAGTTACTGTTGTTTTAGGATCCATAAGCTATATTGGAGGTGTGAGAGGCGAAAAGTTGACGGGTAATAAAGGGAGAGAATGGTACAGAAATTACATAATCTAGAGAATAGACAAGAATTAATAGATCTAAATTTTATCTGTAGTAATGAGGCAATGGGAGGAGGGAGACAGAAGGAAAAGGAAATTCCAAAGTCTTTAGCCTCAATGCTCTGAATAGAAAGAGGAAGTCAGGAGGAAGAGCTGGTTGGAATGTAAAAAGGGAATACCATTGATTTGGCACCCCACCCTGTAGTTAGGGCATCCACACAGGGATGTCTAGCAGGAATACTGGAAAATGAGAGATGTGACCAAGAATCTCTAGGACAACTTTTGACAATTTTGGGATCCTATGGTGTCATATCGCTAGCACTTAAATAGCAATGTTTGGCTCTGCAGTTAGGATACCACTGATTCATGACCCGTGCTTACATTTCTCTGAGAAGCTGAGAAAGCAATAAGCCTCCATCACTCTTCAGTACTGAAGTCTCAGGTTATTCAAGGTACTCTGGGAACGTTTACCATGGGTAAGCTAGACTTGGGAATACGGATACTACTATATTTTATGAAAAATGTCAGTAAAGCTACAAATGTAATTTTTGAGCTAAGTTTTAAGTGGAAAGGAATGATGTTGAGGTAAACACTAGCAGCTTTTCAGAGAAATTCTTATTTCAGGATTTTTATAATTTGTTTATAAATTAACCATTCATTCAGTAAATATTTATTGAGCCACTGCTTTGATGTGCTAAATCCAGGGTTTATAAGGGTGAATAAGACAGACACAGTCTAGGCCAAGGGTTGGGAAATCATAGCCCACGGGCCAAATCTGGCCTGCTGCTTGTTTCTCTTCTGCCTGTTAGCTAAGAAGCATAACTACATTTGCACATGTTTGAAAAAAATAAGCAAAAAGAAGTGCAATATATTGTGACAGATAAAAATTTTGAGAAATTCAGATTTTATTGTTCATTATTATCTATGCATAGCCACACCTCACTATTTACAGATTGTTCCTGGTGCTTTCACACTGGAAAGGCAGAGTTGAGTACATGTGACAGAGACCCATGGATGTCAAAACCTAAGATATTTACTTTCTGGGCCTTTATAGAAAACGTTTGTCAACCATTGGTCTTGACTGGATTGATTAAATGTATGATCACACAAATTAATAAATATACGTTTAAGCAAAGCGTATGGGTTTTACTATTGTTTGTTCTCACCCAAGTTTTTTTTTTTTTTCTTTTTTTCACTAGTCCTCTCTTTTTCTAATATCAAGGTTTATAGTTGGGAACCTCAAATAGATAACTACCAATGATGTGTGCCTCCCACAATTCCAACTCTTGTAGTTAGTCCCTCACCTTAAATTTGGCAAAGCTGTATCTTTCTTGTAATCAAGAGAATACAGCAAAAGTGACACTATGTGGCCTCTAATCTAGGTCAGAAGAAGTCTTGAACCTGGTGAGTTGGAAGCCTCACTCTGAGATAACCAGCTTCCTGTGTTCACCAGGCTGTGAGAAAGCTATGTGGAGAGGTGTCCTGACAAGAGAATGCTTCAACACCCTTTAGTTGTTTCAGGCATCCCACACCAGAGAACAGATATGTAGATGAAGAAATCATCTGGATGCTCCACCCAGTCAAGTCTTTGGATAACCAGGCACAGCTGACATTCTACTGAAACCCCATGAGGGACCCCAGCTGAGAGCAGCCAATCCTTAGAACCATTAGAAATGCTATAAATGTTTGTTTTAAGTCATAAGTTTGGGTTTATTTGTTACACGGCAGCAGAAACTGAAACAACGACTTGACCTCGATTTTCACAGGAAGATTGGAAGAAGTGAGGGACAAATTCCCCAGGTTGAAATCTGGAAGGGACTAAAGTCTTAGGGATGGGCAGGCAATCTGATGATCTTCCAAGAGGCCTGTGTAAGCCTATCCTGCATGGAGATCTGCAAGCGGGACCATTGTTCTACAGACTCGCTGGTATGACTGCACTAGTAACTTTAAATGTGGAAATATTTTATTCCAGTGAGGAAATGATATAACAGTAGCTAAAATAGGCAGCAAAATAAACTAAATACTATATCTCCCCCATGCATGTGATTTCATGGTGGAAATCTCATGTACTTTAGTACTGAGACTTTTGTTTTTCTGAAGTTTTTTTTTTTTTTTTTCAAATTCAGCTATAGCAAAGTGTAATTGACTTGTAGATATAGAAAGTGTACATTGTGGTGATTTGCTCTACGCATACACCGTGAAAGGATCTCCACCTCCCCATCTAGTTAACGAACTTGCCGGTTGCTCCAGTTTCTAATGTCCAAGTGGGAGTGCTGGCACTACGCAGCTGAGCTGAGGAGGGCTTACTCTGCACACCCCCAAAGGAATGCCTAACTGCCCAAGGAGACTAGCAGGGCCCAAGTTCAAGAAGACATGGAAGAAATTCCCAGGGCTGTTGCATAGACTGGAATTTGTGGGGGTACATCCTTCTGGTGGTTTTCATAACTTGCTTTATGTGGCCCCTTATTCTTTGATGGGGGACTGTTATTTCTGAGTAGTCTGCCTAGAGCCCTACTTAGTAGCCTGGAAACAATGTATACCAGCCTATGGCATTGTGAGTCCTCTTCGTCAACGCCTTTCCCCTGCACTTGGTCTCAGAGCAGAGGAACCAATCCATTCCCTTATTCCCTCCATCCCTGCCTACTCCCTCCCTCACCATGGAAAGACTACACAGAGTGAATCCCAGCAGAGAACCCATGAGGTGCTGGGGTGTAGAAATAGCTAGGCATTTGCCAGGCTGCCCTTAACTCTAATTTGTGTTTTATTTTACCTCTTGTATTCTCTTTTCTTCCCTTGGGGTGTGTTCTATATTCTAAAGAAGCTCCTCATCACCTCACCCTCTCTTCTCCTCCTCACCCCTGGTAGTATGGGAGATGGGAGTAGTGACTGGAGAGGTGCAGAGTCCTTGAGAGCAGTGGACACAGCGGAGTTAAGATGGCAACAGAGGCAATGTAACATTCATTGGATCCTCACAGAATTCCCAATCACTATTGATTGTCACTGCAAAGGGGAAGTTAGAAAAGTTTGATTCAATTCCCAAAGCCAAACCAAGGCTCATTCTGGGAGAATTCAGAAAGTATCATAGTTGAGTTCTCAAAAGCAGAGTTTGAGACAAGCATTTGGGTGCAGGAACTGACTATTTTAGATGCAAATGAAATCAGAGGAGAGCTTGGGGGAGGTGGCATGGGACTCCCAGAGAATCTTCTTCAGATAGCCACAACTGCATTGGACGTGGATCACATGGTCAATTGCTATAACCCAACAAATGCTATGAAATGTTGAACTGGTTTAATAACATATTGCAGTACAACTTACACTTCATAATAAGCAGTTTCATACTCTTGATAAGCTAGATAACAAGGGAAAATCTTTATCAGCTTTTGAGTTTTACATTGGTTTATGTACTAGTGAATATTAGCATTTGATTGTCAAATAATTGAAGCTATGCCCCTGCCTACATGAAGCCATGTCTCTCAGTTCTCCTTGGTACTGACCAAGGATGCCAGCAGCTTGGCATTCTGCTGACCCTACTTTTCTCCTTTACCTGGTCCTTAGGATCTCCTCACAAGTTGCATCATTTGGTCAGTTTCTTACCCTCATCCATTACCTGTTGTTTTTTTTTTAATTCTCATAAGCCTCTACTGGAAGTTGAAAAACCGAGCATTAAATATTTCTTGCTCTTGTCACAGGAAGAAAAAATTCTACTTGTCCTTGAGTAAATGGTTGTGTCTGATTAGGGAAAAGGTCTGCATATGCTGTGGAGGCAAAAAATTAATATTTCAAGATTTTGCACTGTGCTGTGGAGGAAAAGTACCAGGTATTGTGAAAAAGCATGAGGATGATTGGTTAAAAAGTCAGGGCTGCCTTGTAATAAGTGACTTTTAAACTCAGATCTAATGGAGAAGGAGAGATTAGGTAAAGACGAGGGAAGAGATTTGAGGAAGAGAAAGCATGTATGAGGACCCTTGAGCTACATGAGAAAGGATGGAAAGGAAACTAGGAGGTGTGGGCAAAATGGCAGATGGGACACCTGTACTTACTTTGCTTCCTCTGAACTTTCACATAAATGATAACAAAAGGAGACCCAGGATGACAGCAGCTCATCAGATGTAGAAATCTAGGCAAGCGGACTATTTTAAGAAGATAAAAATGGACATATGCTTACTTGTCTGAAGATATGAAGAAGTTTATATACCTGAGGGGGAGTTTAGGGTTGACTCAGTGGTAAGAAAACCAGGCCCATAATTAAAAAAAAAAAAAAAAAAAAAAGACAATTATCAACTCAAGAGAAAGAAAAATATTCTTTGCTAATACATGAATCAGCTGTAAAAATATTTACATAGTCAAAATATTGATCCACCATAATGATCAGGTAATGATGTTGGGAAGATGAATGGATGAGAAAGGAGGGGATGGAGAGCAGAGGAAAAGAATGAATTCTCATCTTCCATAGTAAGAGCTCAATAAAATACGCTGAGAACAAAAATAAAAGTAGCTTTAAACATGGTATTTAGAGATGTGGGTGCAAAACCCCAAAGAATCAGCTGAAATAGATGCAAGCGGTGGTCTTTGGGTTGCTGGGGAGGGTGTGTATGACTTTTCCTCAGATGGGGACGTAGAGGATTTTGCAGATTTTTATTTTATTTTTGCGTTTTTATAGAAGCATGTTATAACTTAGATTGCAAATAAAAGCCATGTAATGGCAAGCACATTCTGAAGAAGGTGGAGTGGTATGAGTAAGTCTGAAGTAACAGCTGGGGAAGGATCTTCTAGGCCATTCCAAGGATTTAAAGGACAATAGAAAGCAAATGTGGGAAGAATGTTTTCAAAGGGGGATTGTATGACCAGATTGCTATTTCCAGGAACTTGCTCTTGCCATGGTATAGAGAAGAACACAGGATGAAGATCAAAGAGAGGCTATTGGAGGGCAGACTGGAGCTAGAGAGAGGAGGAGGATTTGGATGAAGTAGGAGGGTGGTGGCTGGAAAGAAGTGGAAAAGAATCAAGAGCTCTCTTGGAAGCAGAACTTTATAAGTAGTGACATATAAAAGAAGAGAAGAGGAAGGAAGAGAGAGTTTTCCTTTATTAATAACTACCACAAGCAACTTCAAAATCACAGCTAATAACTCCTAAATGATTCCATTGGAAAACATTTAGATTAATGTCAAATGTAATGCTGCAAATTGGTGAGGATATTCATTTCTGGCTGAGAGTCTTGAGAAAATATGTCAGCTAGCCTTTGCGTGGCCTTGCATCTGACAATTTGATTTTCTTCAATTAAGCAGCTATTTCAAAGTCATGTCATCTGTTTACCATTAATACATACTAATAAAGCCAACCATGGATCAGCAGCAAAGACCATCTAGAAAAGCTATGTGCTTTTTATATGCTTTTTCATATGCATGCACATTTCAATTCCAAACGAACATCTTTGGAGTGAAATATCACAGTGAAAATAAAGTGACAGTGGATTTAACTCTGCTGGGAGAAACATGTATCAAACCTTACATTATTTAAAAATCAATGTTCTTTTTCTGGTGCTAGCTTTACTCATGTGTTTAATGTGAAGAGTTTTGCAGCCAACTTACCTCCCCACCCCCACAACTACACTCCTGGCTACGCCCAGCTTTTTCTCACCATGATTTAAAATTTTCCTAATATTTGCTAACAAAATTTGGGTGTAATTTTCTTTCTATAACAGTCCTTTTCATTTCCCTCGGGATGACAAGAAACTCTGAGATGTTCTGATAAAAGTTTAATTTAAAAAGGAAAAAGAAAGGTGAGTGCAATAACTGCCTCTAAGCTCACTCCTCTCCACAAAGGCACCTTGATTCTGTGTCCTAGTAACTTGATTTGCTGACTCATGAAGCAGCCAAACACGTCACTAAAACAAGCAGCAGTTTGTGTGTCTGGGATTTAAAACCAAAGCCCACGAGAAATCAGAATGAGACAATTGGAGTTTGCATATTCTTGATCTTCTTCTTCTTCTTTTTTTTTTTTTTTTTTTTTGGTTAGATTTGCTTTGCATCCATATCTGGAGCAGATTTAGTATGTTGACAGGGAGTGGGGCTGGCAGACCCAGTGGACACAATTTCCTGGTGTTTTGTAACAGATAGTCTTTTGTATTCCAAGGTCAAGAAACTGTTTGCTTAGGCTCTTTGTAACCCTTTCCTCACCAAACCTCCAGAAATAGAAATACCAACGTGCATTCAGCATTCAGATTTCACAGAAGTTAATATTTTCCCTTATCTGCTTTCTATTTTTATGTTCAGAAATATAACCTCATCCATAGTATTGAAGCCCACTTTATCTCCCTCCCTGATCCCAGGTGTACTCTCTATTTTTCTCAGGAGGTGCTATCCTGAGGAAAGGTGTATCTTCCTTACTCTTGTTTGACATTTTTACCCTTGGTGTGTATATCCATAAACAATCTGTGCTGTAGTCTGAAACACTTAAGTACTGTCATAAATGGTTTTCTGCTCTAAATTTCATTCCACGATTGTTTTTCAATCAACATTTCTTTTTTGATGTTTATATATGCTGATAGCCTCAGTTTATTCCTTTCCACTGCTCTATTGTATAGTGCCCTGGTGGATAAAAATCATGATATATTTATTCATTCTCTGTTTTAAATGAGTATTTAGGTTCTTTCTGTCCCATTACAAACAAATTTGGGGAGAATGTGATAGATTGTTTTAGTAGACTCAGTTCTGCAACCATATCTTTTATTATACGACTGGTTACTCCAATTTGAGTGTATTTTTCTATTTGGTTCTGTGACTTGCTTTGATCAGTGGAATGTTAGCAGGCATGTCAGCAAAGCCTTGGAGAATGCCTGTGCGATGGTAGTTCTTGTCACTGCCATGAGAAGAACATGTCTCTACTACTCACAAGTCAACAACTATTAGATGTAGTGTTATTGACATCACTGCTATCAATCACACTGCTCCAGAGGCAGATGTCACATGGGTCTGAGCTGGGCTGTCTGGCTGAGTCCAGCCTATATCAGCTGATCTCCAGATAGGTGTGAACCACCCCAGCTGACAACTGCAAAGCTTCCTAGCTCAGCTAACCTCCAGCACCAGCCCAATACATATTTCTTCTTGAAGGTCATTGAAATGTAACTGTTTATCATGTAGCAACATCTAATTAATAAGATAAACATCCTTGTAAATAAAAGAAAAGTTCTAAGGTTTTTACCTAGAAATGGAACTGCTGGGTTAGATTGGTATCTGTGCTCCAAACTCCATACAAATCTCTTTCTCTTGCATTTTCCTGGCCACTAATTATTGACCCATATTCTCCCAGGTGTGTGAATGTGAAATCTTGTAGTAGTTGATTTTGGGACCATCTTCTCATTTTTCTGAGCACTTATTCTCATGTTCATAACGTTTTCATGCTGCCCATTGTTTGGAATGGCCTTACCACTTTACTACTTTTTATGAATTTTTTTCCAATAGGTTTTTTTCTTTTTCTTTTTCTTTCTCTCTTTCTTTCTTTCTGAAAGTTATAGGCAGGAATGAAGGCGAGCAGAGGCAGGCAGGCAGGAAGAGAGAGGAGGAGAAGCACTTCATTTATTTTATTTAGTTGTATATCTTGGTTGCTACCCCTGCCCCTGGGGTAAGAACTGGGGTCCTTGAAATGCATGTGGACTGCATGGGAGGAGGGCACTAACCAAACTGCTATTCACCAGGATGTGCCAACAGTTTCCTTCTTAATACACTCCCTTGTCCTTAAAGCTTTTTAAATAAAAAGATCTTCAAAGAAGCGAGGGCTCTGTCATGGGAGGAAATGATGAAAGATGGCCAGTGACAAGGCACAGGACAGAACTGTTAGGCAATGTCCGTAAGGAGACCGGGCAGGAGTGAGATCCCAATTTTCGTGGTTAGCTGAGTTTCGGGGAAATGGATTTATTTATTCAAGCTCACAAAGCTATTTAGTATCCAAAGGAAGCCTAAAATCCTCATTCTCACTCTGAATTCAGAAAGATTCCCACAGCATAGCAGTATTAGATTTGTATTTCTAGCCACTGGATAGGAGTTTTCTGAAAAAGAGATTTCTATTCAAAATAAGAACTAACTTTTTAGCAATTTAAGTTATGTAAGAGTAGAATGAGTGAATTTGTTTTAAAAATGACTACTGCAAATTAGACCACAAAGATGGGGTGAGGGGGAATGTTCTTATTTGGAAGGGAGGAGAGGTGACCTCTCTCATCCTTTTGAAGGATACAGTTCTGTGATTCCCAGCTTACTTGTAAGTGCTCAATGAAGTAAGGAAAAGAGGGCGTAGGGATAGGAGCTAATGTTTATTTAATAAGTATTATAGGTGACATCTTAAAGGATTTACATTTTTATTTAATCATTATAGCAACTCGGTGGAATTGCATTTTATCACCATCCTAATTTGAAAAAAAAATTGTTCAAGGTTAAGAAAGGCTAATAAATTTGCCAAGACCACGTTGCTGATAAGTGGAGAAAATGGGATTCAAGCCAAACAGAGGGAGAGAGGGGAGCGAGGTCAGGTACTTATTTTACCAGCTGTCTCCACGTGGGGTTCTCCAAGGCTGGCTGCTTCTCTGGATCAAAGGGTTCCTGCCAGGCTCCCTCCTCAAGGTTCGTTTTCTTCCTTTCTTTTTAAAAATCACATTATACTGTACATGCTAGGACTTAGAAATGCTTATTATCCAGATGTCAAAAAACAGGAGCAAATGACTAGACAAAGTACCTTGAGAATTAAGCCAGTAACAGGTAAGATCTGTGGTGCTTTTGACCAAAGTTTGCTACATGACTTATGAGCAAGAGCAGATGTCAAGGATGCTTAGCACAGCATATATGATTCAACAAGAACAAAGAATAATCATAGGAGGCATTTGGAATCATTATCATAAAGGTATTCTTGATCAAACATAGGGGTATCTAAAGTCATTTTAGCTCTCAGTGCAGTGTAACCGGAGCCTGTAGTAGGTAATCTGGATCCGTGTTAAAGAGTGAGTCACCCTTCTTTCCTGGTATTATTGTGGACGAGATAGTTCTTAAATTGCTTTCGAGAAACTCTGGTTCAAGTATAGATATGTGGAACAAATTAAGAGATAGTATCAAAAGCCCAGTCTTCAAGTGTTTCCACATATTCACATTCACTCGTCTTAGACAGCCACTGCATCTGCCTTCCATCACGGTGGTGAGCTCCTTGGACTTGGCGTGCTGGAGAGATGTGCCTGGCTGGGTGGTTTGATCTACAGTGATTGCTTTTCCACTTAGAAAACATGGTATCCAAAATCACCAGCCTGAGGGACCTGATGTTTTGCTTGAAAAGCCACTCATATAGATGGATGCATGCTAGAAAAATGACCCGTGTGTGACTTGAAATAATTTTGTGTTTAAAAAAACCAATCCTTAGGATTCTCTGGATGATTCCCATCAGTGGATGGCTCTCCTAGCAAACCCACAATGGGAAGAATTGTGTCAGGGTCACATGGTGGTGAGATCTGGTGGAGGGGAACAGTGTCTCTGCCCATGCTCTGGTTTTGGAGCAGGGAAGAAAGGTGACCAATGAAAAACCTTTGCAAGTAAAATGCTCTTTATGGTTTCCAAGCTTGAATTCTAGGTAGCCTTCCAAATTCAAGCCCCTGCTGCATGAAGAGTGTAAGCAGCCCTGGATGAATTTTAGCACCAGACTGAGTATGTGGTTAACTTTTATGAGAACTAGTCTGTTCTGACTGAAGGGTTTTAGTTTTTACTTTTTTAGCGTGGGCTCCAGGAAAAATTTGTGTGTGTTAAAATAAACCCTAGATATTCAAATTGTTAGCAGCAAAAAGTTGAATACCCATCCTTGTCTGTCTGATATTAAACACCAGGCTGATTTTCTAAATGATCACTTTGGTTTGGGACTTTTGAAAAAAAAAATTGAGGAGTTTGTAACATGGGCAATCCAAGTCTATGAAATTTAAACAACATAAGCCACCTATTCAGCAGACAGAAAAATAAAGATGCCTTGAAATCTAATTGAGGAAGGGCAAAACTGGATTCTTAATTATGTCATTAAGCTAGAAATTACACGTGGTGGTTGGGGATAGTGTGCTATGCTGGATGTCTTCTGTTTCCCTCTCCAGATCCACGTTCTGCCCTTCTCTGCCCTGTTCTGCACCTCAGGAATCCGGTCTGTGTTCAACATGTCAACAGCTTCCTCTGCCTCTGCCTTCCAGCTGCATTGGGTCAGTGGGAAGTGCTGGAAGGAGACTGAGGGAAGAGGTATTTATTCTGCTGTCTCTCTTGTGGGATACCTGCAAACTGACAGAGGTCTCCGCTGTCAAGAGGCCCTTCCAGACAGCCCTTTCTGTCTTACTTATCCCTCTTTCCCCTGCTCCTTCAAAGCTAAGAATGGTGAGTCCCTCTGATGTTAACCTGGGTGCTGGGTGCTGTGCTAGTCGTATGCTTTTGCCTCCCTTGCTTATAGCCCTTTTATTAAACCCTTCTCACTCTCCCCCATCCCCTCCTCTCTTTTTGCATATGTTCTCTGCTTCCGGTGCAGTTGCCACCCTGAATCACCAAAATAAACAGAAAGGAAGAAGAGGATGAAAGAAAGAAACAGAAATTCGTGCTTTGTAGTGTCTGTGAGGTTGCTAAGGGAGCGCCCGTTACATCCATCCATGGAGGGCAGAGCCTCCGCCAGTTTCACAGGGCAGAGTCAGAGACTATGGGGGGTGTTGAGAAGGTGTCAGAGTATCTCGGAAGTGCTTAGCACTTGATCACGCTAAATGACAGAGCGGTGAGCTCTGGTCACTTGGTAACTGTCTTCTTCTAACTTGCTCTGGAAGTAGAAATTAATGGATTTCTCTCAGACTTTGTGCATTCGGGACTTGTTGGTGACACAGACTTGGAGATTTATTGAGCAATAGGGGTCTGCCCTCCCAACTCCACCATAAGTATTGAGACAATAGTTTTTTGTTTTGTTTTGTTTTCTGGTTAAATTGAGTATCCAAGATTTGAATCCAACAGGATGGAAATTTGCTAAGTATTTCTGGAAGTAATACATCCTTCTGGAAGGTTTTATCAGTGACAAAAGTTCTTTTTGTTTCTTTTCTTTTAGGGCAGAAGATCTGGGAGGTAAATGGATCTTTCCATCAAAACATAGGCAAAGCCAAGGGGGGAAAATTCTATTCAATGCATTATCTGGAGGTCAAACCTTAGTAATAACATGTATCAAATGTATTTTTGGACTGCTGTTTCATAAGTAATTTATAGAATAGTCTAGGTCAGGTAATTTGGTCTTTAAAGTATTCAACACACTATTTAGAATCCAACTGGGGCAAGACCTTGTGCGAGAAAAGAGAGACTGAGTGTTGATGAGAATGGACACAAGATTCCTGTCCTCAGAGGGCTTTCATGCTGAATGACACATGTGTGGCCAAGCAATTCCATTGTCCCTCCCTTCAATGAGAAGTGAATACCAGAAACTGTATCCGAGCTTCAAGTTCAATATGTCATGCAGGATTTATCAAATGTAGGTTATTTTTCATCATTTTTCCATGTGAGTGACTTCAACATTTTCCTTTTTTCTTCCTGAGTTTTGCATTTTTGCCATTAAGCACATTCATCTTTTAGATGGTTCTGGTGTCAATAGCACCTTCACAGAAACCCGGCTGCACAGTTTGCATGAATGACTTGCTAACCCTCTCTGGATCACACGCTTCGGGTTTGAGGATGCCCACTCCTTCTTTTCTCTAGGTGAACGCTTGGTTTGTGAATACTTCAGATATTAGGCATTTAAGTGTTGAGGAAAAGCTGTAACTTTCAGGTTTGCCATGAAGAAGGTCAACCTGAAGGTCATATCTTGTAGGAAACCTCCAGTATAGCTTTCTTCTGCATCTTTCTTTGACTGAAGAGGTATTCAGCATTCATTCAAAAGAACTTTTTTATGAGTCAGATGTTCAGCTCATGTTGTATTTTGTGACTTTGGAAGGAAATGTGAGCACCTGGACAAATGCTGGGAAGAGGGAAATGTGTAAAGAATGGTAACATAATGCTCAACGTTCACAGTCTATTGTAAGCAATTGAGGCACCAGTGTGAGATGAGTCCTCCATTGTTAGAGCAAACAAAGCAGAAGAAACTTGCTTTGTTTTTGTCACTAATGAGATGTTTCTATACAGCTGGAGTCTTTTAAAAGATCTCAAAGAAAGCATACTTTATGAAAAATGCTTTATTATATGTAATATCTGTACTTAAAAACAAGGACGATTTCATTATCTTAAAGACACTGAAAATACATCCATACTGAAAACTCTTCAAATTTAGGAGTGAATTACAGTGCAGACTAAGTCATAGAGTTGGTCTGAATGGTTCAATCTAACTGTTCTATAACTATAACTAAACCCTATGGTCACCAGACTGGAAGATAAAATTTTAAGCAGGCAGAGTATTTTGTTCACTTTGCATTCCTCTTTTCTCTCCCCTTCATAATTTTGTTATCTGTAGCTCTAATACAAATTAAAAATTCAATACAGAAAAATCTGCCACAATGAGATGGAAGCAATCGAGTAATTAAGAGTTTTGCAGAGTATGTATATATCGATTGGTGTAAAGAGATATATTTTCACCAGAGATGTAAGATACCAGGGAAGTGGAAGACAGTAATCTTTTTTCACAATCCCACAACCTCACAGGATTGGTAGATGCTGCCCATGTGTATTGATGGGGAAAGCGATGATGGTGTAAGTGTAAGGAAGAAGGGTGAATTCCCCCATCCTTTTGATATTCTTCTCTGGACTGGTGAAGCAAACAAATTAGCATTAGACCAATTTGTAGGGGGAAAAGATCAAAATGAATGACACAGTTATGGAAAATTTCATGGGTATAAATTCTAAGGACTTATGTCCTGAACTAAGCAATGGGCTAGGGGCCTGGGGCATCAAGGAAATCTGAGAGGGTTTCACATAATAAGGAGGGCATCATTTCATACAGCAAAATCTTGCCTCTAGAAGTTTGCCCTGCCTTAAAATGGGGTTTTCTATTTCTGCAGGTGACCCTATATATAAATCGTCTTTACTCTTTAAGGTAATGGTAATATTTTCTCTCAAGACCCAAAGGCCTCAAGTGATCCACAACCCAAAGTGACACCCATTACAAAAAAATCTGTCTGAACATTTCTGGGGTGGCTGATCCTACAGCGGTAAGGGTAGAGTGCAACTGTGATCATCAAATATGCTTGTTCTTAAAGAAATATGCTTCCTAGTCTTAATGTCTGATTGAGGTGCTTTGGAATAAGGAAAAATGGAGTTGAAAACTTCCAACTCTGCTTCCTATTTTCAGGGTATCTCTGCATATATGCATTTTATAATGCAGAAAATATGGCTCATGTCTTTCTCAATATGAGTAGACATCCATGGATGTCACAGAAAGATGGGGAGAGACACAGGGTAGAGACATATGGCACATGGTACTAACATGGGTTCCAGATTTAGACTGCCTGGGTTCAAATCTTGATGTTGACTTATTAGTATGTGACCTCAGATAAGTTCATTAATTATATTTTATGCATCTTAGTTTCTTCACCTATAACATGCTATTACTGGATTTACATGATTGTGAGTTAGTTAAGTGAAATATTTAGAGCATTGCCTGGCATATAGGAAGCATTGTATAAATGCCAATAGTAATAATAGCTTAAAATTATTATGAAATGACTTTTAATGGAGACCTCTTAGGTACCAGAGTTCAACAATAAAACTGTGCTTTCTCTAAGATTCCCAAAATCCCAGCTCTAGTCTCCTGTTATGCCCCCTCCTATCCCTACAATACTCCAACACTAGAGGAATCCAACTGCTCCAGTCCAAAGAAAACATCATGGTGCAGCCGATTTGGTCGCCACACAACATTTGTGGGCACCCACCTCAACAAGGCTCCTAAAACCACCCAGAAATTCTATTTCTCTTCCTCCTTCTCCACAAAATCTGTGTCAAACCTTGCCCAGTCTCTTCCAGTCTCTAGCTCTCCATCTCCTTCCCTCACTTTCAGTATATAATTTTATTCCCATTTCACAGGAAAATAGATGTGAGGATGACATTCCCTTGACTCTGTCTGTAGATCCTCAAATCCACTGGCATCTCTTATACTGAGAGAAGACCCAGTGTGCTTTGGATCCTAACTACCACTTCCTAGGGGATTGTTCCATCACATATTCTTGTGCTTTCTCATATTTTCAATGTCTTTCTTTACCTGTTCCAATTCCTGGTCACATCTGGATAAGCTCTGGTTTCTTGCTGTGCACGCAGTCATACCTTCCTAAATTCCTTACCACTCTTCAGTCCAAGTCTAAGCAATTTGACCCTTCTGTTCACAAACAAACTTCTTAAAGAATTGTCTACATTGTTGTTTGCATTTCTTCATCAAGCACAAGGAAATACCTTATCTTTGGACCTCCAGGCCACTGAAGGTTTTTCTACCCAAATGTCTAATGTCCTACATGTTGTAAAATGTCAAGGATATTTTTCAGTTCTTATTTTGCTCTTTTAATTGTCTTCTACTGAATTCCTTCTGTTCCCTCTCTGTTTCTCCTACACATCTTTACAATCTTTCCCTTTCTACTCATCCCATAAATATCAGTAGTCCCAGGGGACCCTCTCTTGAAAGGCCAACCTTCTTCCTCTAAGTTCTATGGACAGTGTTATCGCCCTCCACCCATGGGGGCCAAGCACACGCTGTTGGCACCAAATGCCCCACCTCCAGTGCAAACCCTTCCATAAGGTTCATATTACATATACTCAATTGCCTGTTGAACTTGTCTGTTTGGATGTCAATTTGACACCATTAACGTAACTTGCCAATCAGAAATAATGAAGTTTTTCCCTAAAACCACGTTATTTATTTATTTATGGAAAGGTGAGGCAAGAATGAAGACAAGGAGGCAGGCAGGAAGAGAGAGGTGGAGAAAGCACTTTATTTTCATTCATTTGTTCACATTGGTTGTTCCCCCCAGCCCTGGGTCTTGGACCCAGGACCTTGGGATGGATGTGGGACTGCTCCCAGGGTGTATTAGACCGCTAGACCACTAGGGCATGTTCCCACTTAATTTTGTTAAAAAAGAGTTTGTGATCGCAGAAAATGGCACCATCATTCACATAGTGTCCAACTCAGAAACTTGGGGAGGTTAGCTTTAAACCCTCTATCTCCTTAGTCTCTACCTATCAATCACCTATTATCTTTGTTCTTTGTCCAAAATGATTCTTGAACGCATTTCTCAATTCATCTATTCTTTGCTTGGCCATTCTTTCTCACCTGAATTACAACACTGCCTCATACTTGTTCTTCTCTTCTGTGTCCCACAGTTCAACCTCTAGCGGCCTTTGAATATCAACCCTGATGATGCTCCTGGGACTGTTGCTTCAAACCCTTCATCAATTTTCCGTTGACTTTATGATTATTATAAACATCTCTCCGGGGCCTCCACCTGGAGCCCTTGAGGCTCTGGCCCCTACTGGTTTCTCTGGTCTTCTCTTCCCACAATCCCTTTGACCTCCGTCATGCAGGTGTATAAACTTCTGTGGGCTCTGCAGAGGCCGCTTGTTCCAGCCCAGCAAAGCCTTCCTGTGTGCTGTTCCTCCTGCCTTGAACACTCCTTTACCCTGTGAATTCAACCAAAAGATTATAAAGTTTTGGGATGCAGGGACCATCTTCCCCGAGACCCAACTTTTGGCAATTTTCTGACATATAGATGGAACCTAATAAATAGTGATTGAAAAAGAAATGATTAAGAAAACTTAAGAATCTTGGTGCTTCACCTTTTTGGTTGTCTTGGATAACTCACATCTTATCAGGAGTCCCATGCACTCCTTTATTCCCATTTCAAGATCCACCTTCTCTACCCACTCCCTACAAACTTTCCCATTTTCAATTTAATTTAGTTTTTTAGTGTGTATCCTTCTTATAGCCCAGATTGCAAATGACCAGTTCAGGGATCAAACATTACAGATGGATTTTATTTGATTCTCACACCACTTTAAAGTTTGAAATAATTGCCAACATTTCAAATTCAGGAGGTTTCACATAATAATTCAACTTCTCTTAAAGACAAATTGGAAAAATCAAAGATCTCACTAGACTTGACTAGCTTTCCCACATGCTTATAATCAGCTGGAGTTGAATAACAGTAACTGTCTTTATTTTTATTTAAATTAATTTCATTGAAGGAACATTGCATCATAACATTATATAGGTTTAAGGTGACCCTCACAATAAATTAATATCTTTATATATTAAATTAAGTTCACTATCATTTCAGTTCTTCCTTTACTATACAATTCATCCCCTTTACCCAATTTGCTCGCCCCCTTCCCTTCTCTTCCTGCAAACAACAATTTGCTTTTATTGACTAAAAGTCTATTTTTGTTTGGTTCAGTTCATTTGCTTGCTTCGTTTCCTTATGTATATAAAGAAACACGTGAGTGAGATCATATGTCTGTCTCTCTCCTTCTGCCTTATCTCACTAAGCATAATTTCCTTCAGGTCTATCCATGTTGCTGCAAATTGCAAGATTTCATCTTTTTTGATAGCTGAGTGTGTTTCAATTGTGTAAATATGCCACATCTTCTTTATCCATTCATCTGCTTGCTTTCTTTAAAGAGCAGGGAGTTTCCAGCTTATCCGCTTCATCACAGACTGCCTTTGTCGTACCTGTAATACCCACAGGCATCGAGTTTGCAACACCTGGCATAAATTTGCTCTCCAACAATAGATTCCTCAGGAAAGAATTTTCAATTTTGATCATATGTAGAGTTCCCAAACATGCACAGGAATGCACAGAATTTCTCTGCTGGAGTGATTCCCAGAGTTGGGGTCATAGCACCATTACTGCTCTGCCTAGTGTGGACCTTCTGTAGTCTGCGAGCTCTGCTGCCACGTCGAGGGCAGGAAGAGTGGGATAAGCTACAGGTGCTCTCTCCATGGACTAAAGACTCGACTTGGTTTAGTCTGGCGCTAGTACCTAGTCACAGTACTTGAATTTCCATTAAGCATCCCACAACCATGCTGCCATCGCGTTCATCACTTCCTCTCTGTTCTCCATATAAGTGAGGCACATGCCTATCTTTCTTGAGAACCTCTGAGCTGCCGCCCCGTTTCAGTTCTGAGGAAGCTGTCTTCTGAGGGTGGGACACTCCCCACCTTAAACCCAGAGCATCCGTCCCAACTGTTCTACTTCAGCATCATCTGGTTCAACCCCTTTTATTTCTTTCAGGAAGACAAAACATGTTTCTTGTTCTCTCCATGGAAGGTCTGGAAGAGAAATCTAAGCCTTTCAGACATACAACACTGGTAGGGTGTAAGTAAATGTTTCACTCTTCTGTGATGAACTCGTCATAGCAAAAGAGTGACAAGGTACCCATCAATATTTTTCTCAGTATTTCACCCTGTTATATCGTTAACTCAATTTCCTTATACTAGCTTTCCTTCTGGACTGCACGTTTCTTAAAATGAGACTTCTTTACTCATCATTTCATCTTTAATACTCAGCATAGGTTCTGTGGCATAATATTTGCTCAACAAATATTATTTCAATAAATGAATGAATCATAGGTCAGATTCTGCATCTCCTATAAGTAAGTAATCAATATTCAAGGGAAGATAAACAATAATGCAGTTATCTTCAAAGATCACTTTTCACAACTAGCATCGCTCTATAGAAATCTGAGGACCTACAGAGACAAGGCTTTCAATTAATCCAATCAAAGTAAATGCCCCTTTCAAACATTTGTTGGTGATAACTAGAGATTCCATTTCTGAGTAATTATTTCTTTTCAGTGAGTCAGGGTCAAGATATCTTCAAAGCTGTAATCCTGACTTAGCCACTCTGATTTCTGTCATTTAAGATTATCCTTGAAGCTCTAAATGTACATCTCTCACCCTGAGGTTAAAATTTCTTTGATAGTCTAGACATTCTTTTTTACTCTGGATGAAAGTTCACATTTCTCTGTAACACAAGGCACATGTACAGGTAAATTAGAACAAGTTTTGCACTGTGAATTCCTATTAATCATGATTATCAATTCATGAATGTCTGATAAGCCTGTTTGGTTAAATCTGATCTTTCACCTCCATGTTTAGAAGTTGAATTAAGGATAATTGCATGCATTATGCCTCTTGTGACAGTATTTGAGCTGATTAGCTTGTAGATGACTGATTAGGGGAAGGCTATAGTGGTATAAAAGTGTGCATTATAATGGGCTATGTTGATGAGTCAGTCATGATATTGTACATGACATAAACTAAAAGAACAGGTTTTTTTTTTAAAATTCAAATTAGAGACTTGTAATTGTATTCCATAAGCATCAGGGTTCCTGACAGTCACTGAATGACTATGTAAATTCAGCCTCACGTTTTTATCAACTGCCCATTACAACTCTCCTGCTCTCTGTTGAAGAAAAAGAAAAAGCATAAAGAGGAAGTCCTGGCAGGCAGATGAAAATGTACAACAAAGAACATGGCACAAAGTGCTCACATATGTGGGAGCCCACACAAGGAATGCACTGCAGGAGACTATTCTAGAGTGCGGTCAGCCTTAGGAGGCACTGTCTCTTTTGACAAAGGTATTGGAGAGACCCCACCACAAATTGTCCCACAAAATGTAAGATCGCTTGCCTCATCACAGGTAATACTTCCCATTCCCATGCAATTTCCTGCTTACTAACTTTTGATATGTGACAGTCTCTCATTCTGCTTTGGTGTTTCATTTTGCTTTATGGTTTTCCTTTTGACTTGTTCTTCACTGATAACTTAATCATAGCTGCTTTTGGAAAACTCCATGTGTGTCTCCTGGTTGATTTCTGCATGTAGCAATTGCTTGATGTGATCTGGGCTTCTGATCTTCCTGGAGAGCATGCAACAACAGCAGCAGTTGCTCTGAGAAGTAATACAATAAACACAAATGATATCGGCCTCTACCGCCTCTGGACAAAACTTCCAGTTCCCTGCATATTTTACAACATCTCATCTTCAGCAGAAGAGATAAGTAAAATGTGGTATTATGGTATGATAGTGACTGGGGACTTTTGAATTCTATCAACATAGTCAATTCAGGACATTTAGAGAAAATGTTGTAGGGAAATAAGATTTTTGTGGAAAATCATCATGAGGGGAATTTTCAGCCAAAATTGACCAAATCTTGTAGAAAGGTGGCCTAATAAAAATTTTAACTAGAATGTTTCTTTTTGACCACAGATACTTATTTTTAAGTTGTATTTTCTTTAACATAGTTTCTAACTTGTATTTTTAATTCTACCACAACTGAAAGCATTCTAAATATGTGCCACTTAGTATTGTCATGCCTGCTTTAATGATTGGAATGTCATGAGAGCTACACCGTTTTGTTATCGGGCTGATAAAATAAGATGAGATGTTACCAGGTTTGTTTAATTCTCTCATTTCTTTAGTACTCTGCGCTGAATTTCCATGCCTCTATCCTTGCGTCTCCACAGGAAAGAATTCAAGTGAATCAGAGACATGCAACAGAAGTTCGATTGCGAAAGAGGATTTGTTGCAAACAAAAGCAATGTAGGCTTATTAAAGAAAATGTACATCCTCAGAGAGGAGGACAGACCTCCTTGAGTGGGTTCAGCAGCCCACGTATTCCCTTCCTAAGGCTTATGCCCCACTTGTCTTCCCTTAGGCCTTCCCCTGGGGCAAATTCTGCTCCTGTCTTTCATGTTGATTGATAGGTGGATTTATATAACCAGACTCTTATTGTGCAAGTTCCTGGCCATAATGACCTAAGTGAAACCCATGGGGGGGGTGGCCAAAACCACAATACTAATTGTATTGTAATGACATTATAATAACGCAGGTTGTCTAAGGACAGGGTTTCTCTATTTCTGCACATGTGTTCCCATGTCTGGCTCATATTGGACTACCTGATCACTGTGTCTGATTCTTGTGTTTTTGACTGGCTAGGGCTCTTGTGTCATTGTAATCAAGAGTTATTCCCCATCTCTCAGTGCTCGAGAAGGTCCTGAAGCTTGAAAGATGTCTTTGGCTTGGAGAGGATTTAACTGATGCAGTGTGTCATATCTGGTAGGTGTTCTTTAATAAAATAACTTTTGCCCCCTATGGCCCATCACCCAGTGCTCATGTTTAGCTAGACCTCCAACAGGCAATTTTATCATTGTGTGAAAGTCATAGAGTGCAATTACAGAGACCTAGATGGTACAGCCTGTAATACACCTCAGTTGTATGGTATAGTCTCTTGGAACCACCATCATATATTCAGTTGTTGACTAACACTGTCATTAAGTGAAGTATAACTGTATTCAGGAGACAGGTCAAAAAACAGTTATCATGACTTTCAAAGATGATTATTTGATTTTCTACAAGGACTGTACATAAACTGAGGGTCTACCTAGGCAGAGAGGTATATGATTTAGGTTAGCTCAGCCCTTGGGTTAGCCTATATTATAGGTGGACTTTCAGTTCAGTGCACTGCCCTCATGACCTCAACTTGTCCATCTCTGAAATAACAATTAAACTTAGTCCTTGTATTAATCAGGATAGTAGCTCTCCCATAGATGTCTACATCCTAATCCCAGAAACCTGTGGATATGCTTTCTTACATGACAGGGCAGTGTTCAGATGTGATTAAGGGTATGAACCTAGAGATGGAGAGCGTATCCAATCTGATCACAAGAAACTTTAAAAGCAGAGAAACTTTTTTGAATGGGTTACAGAGATGAAATGGAAGAATTCTAGTCTTGAGAGGAACTTGGTCTTCCAGATACAACTTTGAAGATGGATGAAAAGGACCATGAGCCAAGGAATGTGGATGGCCTCTGGAAAATGGGAATAGTCTTCAACTGAAAGCCAGAAAGAAAATGGGAATATTAGTCCCCATTTCTGACTTGTGCCCATAATACCAATAAACAAAGACATAGATTCTCTGTTAGATCCTGCTGACACCTTAATAGGTCCCCTTGGGACCTATGTTGTACCCTTGATTGACCTGCAAAGCTAAAAGACAATAAATTTGTGTTTAAACTACCAACTTGGTGGCATCTGTAATAGAAAAAAAATGAACATACCAAGTGATGGGCAAATAACATTAAATGGGGAATTTGGAAGGCCCCATCTTTAAGATTTTTTCTTCCCCAGGCTGTTTCCCAGATATTCTGAGATTATTCACTTGTTACCTTCTACCTTTCTGAAAACCATTCTAGTTAAGTTTTGCTTTTGTTTCTTTATTGAACGTGAGGTGCAAGTCAGTGAGAGGAGAGAAAAGAGGAAGAGTTAGAAGGGACCAAAGTCTCAGAAGTGGTTACTGCCCAAAAGACTGTTATGAGGCATCAACAAGTTCTCATGGGCCTGTATAGGTCCAGTGTCAGCAAGCACGTGGGAACACTGGAAATGCAGAGGGGTGAGAAGTTGTGCAGGGGTTGAGGGCCTAGGCTTATAGGCTGAAAAGGAGAGGGGCTAAAACAAAAAGAGCCGAAAGAGAGAGAAAAAGAAAGTGGATTTTCTGGGGTTGAAAACAAGAGGCTCCCGGGATATAAAGGATTTTTAAGAGCTGTTGGGGATTTTGTGCTTATATTTCATACTGTATTTTTCAGAAATATAGGCAAATGTTGGTTTCTTAGACTATGTTTCCTCAAAAGCAACTCCTTTCTAGACTGAAACAAAATTTCATGACAAATATATTAGACAGAAAATAGCTGAAGTGAAAATGAATTAAATGTTCAAAGGAAGATGCATATTGTAGATCAAACTAGTACTTTCTGGTAATATTGTGGATAATTTTAATTGATAGATAAGATAACTGAGACCACTTTGCTGTGAGTTTCTTTTCCTAGGACAGTAACTAAATCTCCATGAAGAGGACATTTTTATTTCAATAATGAAACCTCAGGCTTAAATTAACGTTTGCTCAACGTTAAATCAAATTATAGTTAGACCTGGGATTAATATTCCTTCTTTCCTTACCAGCTGTGTGATGGTCTTGGTGATGTCATTCAGTCTTTCTGAGGCAGTTACCTCACCTCTACAAATGGGATAAAAATACTTGCTGCCTTTCAGCGTTGCTGTGAGAATTAAGATACAATGTCTGAAAAGTGCCTACTGTAATAAGCATTTGATGACCAACAGCTACTTTATGACTAGAGAGACTGGAGAATGTCATTGTAGTAGTTTAACCCAGGATACAAAAGAGAACAAGTGGGTGACAGTTGGTAAGACTTAACAGCAATTTTCTTTGGAATTGTTGACATAAATAAATGCATGAGCCCTTGATTATATATTTTCCTGCAAAGTCAGTTAATTGTGGTTTTATTTCTGAAAATCTGTTCTCATCTCTAGGACTTGTATAAGTGAAAAACACAAAGTATAAAATTCAGAATAAATGAAAGCCATATAGAATCCAAGTGTTTTCTCCTTGGCATGTTACAATCATAACCAATATAATGCTCTTGCTTGTAATCAGACTTTCTTTCCTTGTTTTTACCCCTACTTATGAGAATTCAGATTGAAGGCTGGGCTGCAACAAAGAACTTGATAAAAATTGAGAAGTGTTAGAAAGGAATATTTTTTTTCTCTCAAGTGTCATCATCAACTACCCAAGGCCTGCCTTCAAGCTGTAATCTGTTGCTTGGGGTGCTGCCTGTCATACTGTGCTCCACTGAAGGTCTGTTGGACTGAGCTTCAGACTCTTAGTTGATGCCAGGTCTTCACCATATGTATCTAATCTTCCTTGGACTTGTGACCACCCATAGAATGTTCTTATCATGATGAATAGCTGATGTACAGGCTGAACTTCAAAGTACATGTAAAGTCTCAGTCCACAAAAATTTACAAACCAAGGAAGTCACATGGCCAAGTCCAACATGAATAAGATGAGGAAAACTAGTCTAACCTCAGTGGGAGAGTACTGCAAAGTTACATGGCAAAAGTCATAGATCTATTAGGTTAAATCACATGGAAATCTTCCTCTAGCATCTCTTGCTTCCCCACCACGTACTCTAGAGTCTCACACCAGTCCTTTGAAACTACAAATCACTTTGTCTCTATGGACCTGACTATTTTTGACAGCTAATGTCAATGGAATCATACAAAATATGATCTTCTGTGATAGATTTATTTTATTTTATTTCACATGTCATCAAGGTTCATTCATGCTGCACTTCATTCCTTTTTAAAAGTCAGATAATATTCCATTATATAAATATATCACATTTTGTTTATACACTGATGGATTTTAGTGTTGATTCCATTTTTTGGCTGTTATGAACAATGCTTCCAGAATATTTTTGCATTTTTGGATATATACAAATGTTTAAAATTCTCTTGGGTATATACATAGTAGAATTGCTGGGTCACATGGTAATGCTATGTTGAACAACTTAAGGAACAGATAGACTTCCAAAGTAGCTGCACTGCTTTGCAATTTTACCAGCAATGTTTGAGGATTCCAATTTCTCCATAGTCTTACTAATGCTTATTATTGTCTGTCTTTTTCATTTTAGTCATTCTAGTGAGTGTGAAGTGGTAGTGTCTCAATGATGAATGATGCTGGCCATCTTTCCATGTGGTCATTGGCCATTTGTATATCTTCTTTGGAGTAATATCTATTCAAATTATCTTATTTTTTAGTTTGTTATTATTTTTGATGTTGAGTTTTAAGAACTGAATACTAGATCTTCATTGGATTTATCATTTGCAAATATTTTCTCCCTTTCTGTACATTGTCATTGAATTTCTTGGTAGTTTTTGATGCATAAATTTAAAATTTTTTAACAAACTCTAATTCATCTATAAACTCTAATTCAACTACTTTTCATCTTTTGTTGCTATGCTTTTGTTATTATAGCTAAGAATTTGCCTAATCCAAGGTCATGGAGATTTCCACTTATTTTTATTTAAGCGTTTGATAATTTTGGCTAGATTTCATATGGATCTATGATTCATTTTGAGTTAATTTTTGTGTATGGTGTACACTCATTTCCATATGAATAGTTAATTCTCCTAATATCATTTGTTGGAAAAACTATTCTTCCCCCATTGAATTGTCATGGCACCTTTGTTGAAAATCTATGTTATTTCTGAACACTCAGTTCTATGCCATTGACCTTTGTGCTTATTGTCACATTGGTGCTACACTGCTTTGATAACCATAGATTTATATTAAATTTTAAAGTCAGGAAGAGTAGTGCTCCAATGGTATTTTTATCAAGGCCATTTTTGCAATTCTGGGTCCCTTTTCCTTCTATATTCATCTAGAATCAACTTATCAATTTCTGCCCTCCCAAAAGTCCTCCCAAATCCATGAACATGGTCTACGTTTTCAGATATTTACGTCTTTAATTTCTTTCAACAATGTTTTATAGTTTTCAGTGTGCAAGCCTTGCACTACTTTTGTTACGTTTATTAAGCATTTTATTCTTTTTGATACTATTATAAGTGAAATTATTTCCTTAGTTTTTTCATTGCTCCTGTATAGAACTCTAATTGATTTTCTATATTGATCTTGTAATACTGTCACTTTGCAGAACTCATTTATTAGCTCCATTTTTTGTTTTTGGTGTGTAAATAGCATAGAATTTTCTACATATAAGAATATATGTGAATAGAACTATCTTTACATCTTCCTTTCCAATCCTGGTGTTTTTTATTTCTTTTACTGACAAATTTTCCTCGTTACCACCTCTAATGCAATGTTAAATAAGTAGCAAGATTGGACATCAGTGTTTTGTTCAAAGGGTGAGAGCTTTTAGTCTTTTATATTAAGTTTGAGATTAGCTCTGGGTTTTCATGGGTACTCTTTAT
Source organism: Solenodon paradoxus (assembly GCA_004363575.1). Taxonomy (NCBI): domain Eukaryota; kingdom Metazoa; phylum Chordata; class Mammalia; order Eulipotyphla; family Solenodontidae; genus Solenodon; species Solenodon paradoxus. The sequence goes on along the minus strand of RJWH01000797.1, from coordinate 152,392 downwards.
CAGTTTGAGGACATCCCTGTCTACTTCCAGTTTGCTGAGTGTTGTGACCACGAGGGGTTGTTTTTGGTCTCTTCAAGGTTACTTACTCTGATAAATTAGTAATCTGTATTGCAGTCCAGCTTTGTTGTAGAGAGAATCTCTTCTTTAATTTATCATTGGGAGTTCTCTGTGTTGCTCCCAATAGCTTTTTTATTTAGTGTAGAGAAAATACTCCATTCTGTTTTGTGCATGTGTATGAATTACTTAAAATTTTATACATATAAAAATAAACCTCATGTTTTAACTTTTAGAAAATATCCAGGTTAAGATGAATGCACATAGATTATAATTTTTATTGATTATAAGAAAGCTTGCTCATGGCAAGTTTCTAATAATTCTTTCTATCAAAAACTCCTAACCTGAAATAAGTTTGCTACTCTGCAATTTTCCCATTTTAATTAACTTTCTTTAAATCTAATATCAAGTGAGGAGATTTTAAATGAGTTCATTAGTCCAAATACTCAACATCTTTTCCTCACAGCAATTGAGATAAGAAGAAATTAAAAAGAAAAAGATAGTTTAATAAAACACAATAGCAATTCACACACTCTGTATTTGATGTTTTTATTGAGTCTGAATCTTGCTGTTACAAAATGAGAAGAGACATGTCCTTATAAAACTGATTCCTTCACCTCATCCTCTTTCATCTTCTAATTCAGCATCTGTTGTCTGGTTTATTTGTTTCCTTTTTGGTCTGTTTTTGGGCCAAGTATTTCATATAAGGAATTTGTCTCTTAATCCTCAGTGATGGAAAATGTACCCTCAATACTTGAGAAAATAAACAGAACAGCAAATGTCTTTATTGCAGTGAATTTTAACTTTGTGGATCATAGAAGCTAAAGTAATTGAAGTTTACTATAGATCCTCTCCCCAGAAAATGCACCCATACATGGGTAAATAAAATTGTGTGTACAATTTTAGGAAACCCTCGAATATGTATGGAGAATATAAAACTCCAAACCTCTTTGAGTCTGAATGTTCCATTAAAGAAGCAAGTGTACTGGACAAATTCCAAAGAAGTAAGAAACCTGGGCATTTTTTCAAATTGTCGGCTGTCATTTTTATGTCCAGCTTAGCCTCTCGTGTTCCAGGCAACTCATCACTCTGGACAACCTAATGCTTCAGAGACTTCATTTCTGCGGGCAAATCTTAGCACAAATCCTGCCTGCTGCTGCAGCAAACAAGTGGTTAATGCGCTGGCAGATTGGAGAGAAAGAGAGCAATATAGACAGGGAAACAATATTTTATTTTGCCTAGGATCCCTTTTATTGAATTCCTTGCTCCTTTGTTTCCTTCTCTCCCAGCTAAGAGCTTTCTGTATTGTCTTGAGGATGGGAAGACACAAGTTGAGGGAAGGAGGAGGCTAATTTTTCAGTGAGGCTCTTCATTGCCAATGACATGACAGATGGATTTGGAGGGTCACACAATCACTTTTACCTTAATCATGCTGGCTACCACATGGTGCAGAGACACAATTGAAATGAAGGCTCATCCAGGAGGGGTATTTTTTAAAGTACATTATCTGTGCACATGTTATGGAAAGTACAGGCAGTTTAGTTTGCAAAGCTGTGGAGCAGACTTGCATTCTAGGTATAGTGCCCTGCTTTCAATGTTATAGTATACACACACACACACACACACACACACACACACAAGCAAGCAAGCACACACCCTCCTTCTAGTCAGCTGATTGTCTTATAAAGATCCTCTCTGAAAGAAAACACATCTTTATCTAAAGATGCCACAAAGAAAAGAAGACTCATGCCATCCATCAATCTCTGGCAAGTGGCATTCAGCTCACAGATAGACTCCCTCTTTTAATTTTTAAATCACCTTATCAATCAAAGCACTGTATTGTTCTCAGTCTCATTTTAGCTGTTCTGTGTTGATCCTATCTACTTGTCTCCTACTTGCTTCTTAGATCTTTTTCTACTCTGTCTCATAGAAATCATTCAGTGGCTTCGAAGGCACATGCTTAAATGATAGTCTTCACTTTACTTAATAAATTCATATCTTTCCTTGGGAAACTGTCTGTGTTGGCACAATGAAAGTCAGGCTCTCGGTGTCCAACTCTGAGTCATTGTGACATGAGAGGTAGACACTGGCAGTGAATTCCAGCAAAAGAGGAGTTCAAGTGGAAGTTGTGGCAAAGAAAAACCAGAGGAGATCCCTTCGTCCTGGTGCCTGGAGCATTTCAGAGACTGTCCTGGGAAATAAAAACTTTATGGTGACTCTGCTTTTATAAATCCTGGAAGAAATTAAACAAAGGGATATAGAGCATTCAGTAAAACATCTCAGTTCCACTTCTGATCCCAGATGATCCACTTCCCTGCTGTTCATTTCAGACTTTTCCAGAGTGAGCTGTGTAGCTCACTGGTATCAAGCTATCTTGAAGAAAAACAAGGTGGTGGAGCATAATTATTCTCTTTTTGTGACATTCGACAGTAAACCCTGCACTACTGGTAGAATGGAGCATTTTTCCTTTTTTCTGTTAGAGTAGCTGTCTTTCTTTCCGACACTTTTGAGGGCAGGCAGGGAGAAAAAGTTATTGGTGCTTTCTTTTTCCATCTAAAACTGTTTTATTTGAGGCAATATTTTGATCGCCTTTTATGAGCGGCGTTGTCTTTTCCAATGGAGAAAGAAGCTATAGTAAAATCCTTGCCATATTTAGGAAGCAGGAAAGAGTTAGAGGAAATGGTCAATTGCCATGCAGAGCAGGGTCGAGGTAGTCGATGCCATATTTTGAAATTCTGAATGCTAAATACAATATTCAAAATGATACTCAGGCAACCTGAATTAGCTAATTTGCCTGTTTGGTTGTATCAAAGGCACTCTCAAGAAGCAGCTACATAAGAATAATATTTATGGTTTAGCAATTACATTGATTCAAAGAGTGTTCCTAATACCATATATGTTATTATATCTTTTTTCTTTTATAGGATGCAAAACATATGGAAAACAATTTGATGTAATTATATTTAAAAATCTGTTTAAATTTATTGATATCAATTTAGTAGGTATTGAGAGTCTTTTAGATGACTGTAGGTAGATGCTAAGGAAAATGTAATGGCTGAAAAATATGATTTCTGATCTCAAGGAACTTCAAATCTTCTATATAATTTTAATAATATGGGTGATCAAGTTAAATCTACATAGCATATGTTTGTTTATTTGAGTTAAGAAAGAGAAAATTTAAATGTTGATTTGAAGATAGGTATAAATACACATCTTTCTTGAAAAAAAACCTGTGTATATTATGTTCAATAATATTTTAATACAGAATCACAGTAATTTGACTACAAAAATGTGCTTCTGTCATGCTGTTTGTCTTTTTTCTCTCTTCATGGTCCACACTTACAACTGGGGAAAGACGAAATTGTAAACAATTGGTTACAGAAACTTTTTAGATGGGAAGAGACCCTTCATTCAGATCCTTCTATTTTTATCTGGTGTTCTGGTCACTTGGTCTGTAGGGCACATGTTCCTCAGTTTGAATTACACTTTTAGTTCTTGGCATACTGCAATATTTGTTGGAAGATGCTGAATATTGGGGCTGAAATGAGTGACTTCCTGTATTGTGTAGCAGCATGTCAACTGCATATACACTGCAGGAAAGTACTTGCCAAAGTTACCCTTATGCCTGTGTCCCTATGTCTTGAATGTATTTAGACCCACACCCCTATCATAGTTGCAATCTCTAAATCCTTAGCAGTGGGCTTAAAGAAAGTTTTTGAAATGTTTTTGCTTTTTTTCTTCTACTCTTTCCAAGAGTCAGCCTTGGTTTCAGTAATTCAATACTAGTGGTTGTGCTATAGTCCTGGGGACAAGCCCTCACCAGAGTGAAAATTCTAGCAGCATAACACCAGATTTCTCCAGGGTCCTCTGGCTGCCAGGGGTAATGATAACATTACACTCATTATGGCATGACCTGCTGACTACTTTTGAAACATTTGCCTGGCACCTAGTTCAATGCCTGGCCTTGTCCTGCAGATCTTGCAATCTGTCCCATTAATTCTTGTTTCAATCCAAGGATATATGAATTAAAGATCTCCATTTTACAAATGAGGATGAGGTGACTGAGTTCCAGGAACATGAGATGACTTGACCGAACTGACACTTAAATGTCTCCGGACCCATTAAAAAAATGTGTGCGTGCGTGCATAAACATATATATATATATATAAACATATCTAAACATATATATGAGCACATATATATTTTATATGTGTATATATACATATATATAAGCTTTCTATCCCATTTATAGCGGTAATAAAGTTGAGCCTGATACAGAAAAAAATCAGACTACGCGCTGATTAAACATTGTAATAGGGAGTGAGTCAGGGTTACATTTTCTCCAAAGTTTCCTAAACAATGTAAAAAAATAACCCATTTATTTCAGCCAGAACATTGTAATATACCATTTCAGCGTTTTCCATTAAAACCAAGAATTACTATATACCCGACTAAACTAAAGAACGCTATAATTGTTCATGTTTCAGAAATGTCACTGGGTATGTTAGCAAAGAGGCTTGTTATTCTACATGCCATAAATATTATTGCTTGAGTGGGTAAAATGCACGGCTTTTAAATTCCTCATCAGTGCTCTCTAGCACTCATAAAGGCACTTCATGATTACAGTTTCATTGGATGCTTTGCTTGTTCCCTCCAACTAGCAAGGAAACCAGTGCTTTTGTGTTTCACTAGGGACATGCCACTGGCTTCCTGATTTCACACAATGTGCACGCCTGTCCCTGGCTTTGTGCTTCCAGAAGGGGCTTTCCCTGAGTAACACTACTGCTCTCTTTCCTGAGCTTCTTCTCAATTCTCTACAGGAGAAGAGTGGTTATGTGATTAGTTGATTTTATCAGAAATTAACATTTATTGGTCCATGCTCCTGAAATGTGCCAACAGACATTTTTTTTTTTTTTCTTAAAAGTAAAGGTATAGGCAGGAATGAAGAAGAGTATGCAAGCAGACAGGAAGTGAAGGAATAAAACAGTATTTAATTTATTTTTATTTAGTTGTCCATCTCGGTTATTCCCCTCAGTCCCAGGATGTGAACCTGGATCCTTGGGATGCACGTAAACTGCATTTGGTGGGATACAGTGGGCCTAACCGTTATTCCACCAAAAACTACGAACACTGAAGTGTTCTTTCTCTGCTGCCCTGAAGGGAGACAGCAATTCTGAGTGAATGGCTTGCTCTATGGACCCAAACTCTCCTTTTGGAAGAGAGTCTTCGAAAACCCAAATTAAAGTGTTCTCCAATTGGTTTGAATGCTAATGAAACTGACATTTGAATCTTAATGTTTTAACCTTATACTTAGCTCAGTTGACTGGAAGAAGAAAATTTTATATATTGTCTCTTTACCCCCAAAGTAATATTTCAACCCTTACACATGGCATTGGCAACTATTGACAACCTAAAACACCTGGAAGGCCAAAAGCAGAACTTCAGATTTTCATTAGGTATTTGCTGCCATTATATGCTAGGGGGAAAATGAAACTGAGTGTTGTAGGCTTACAATTGCTCACTTATTTGTCTATATTGTGGTCCATGGGCCAAGCATTGTACAAAGCCAGGAGGATATAAGATGGTTAGCTTCTTGACTTGAGGAATTTGCAGATTGGTAGCAAAGACAGGCAGGTAGACCTGAGGTGACAGAGCACTATGATCTACACAATGTAACATGGTGTCTACAGGACCACAGAAATGCAAACTCTGACCTTGGAATGAAGAAGTATGGATGGGACTAGGTCAGGCTGGATCAGGAAAAATGAACTGAGTCTTGATGATGAGAAATAATTGGGCAGAAAGGTGAGGGGAGAGTTTCCAGGCAAGAGGTAAAAGATGTGCTCAGAGAAATCTTAAAGATGCTGTAGGGTTTGGAGGAAAGTCTATTCAAGTCTTTAGAGAAACAGATATGAAAACAAACTTAGAAGTGTGGGCCAAAATCTGTGGAGACCTTAATGAGGTTGAAGAACAGGTGTAAGGGATATTTGTATACAGTCCAGTGTGGAAAGAGAAGAGTGTTTTCTTGATTAAATATCATTATCTCTGCCCCAGCCTGAACTGTGTCCAGGAGAATGACATGTGCTAAGGGCTGAGGCTAGGGTCACAAGGCAGAACACATGCATTGGGCATGGAGTGGGTGGTCTTCCAGAGAGAATTTGAGCATTACAGTTGCTGGATGGTTGGATGCAGGATAGCAGTGATGGCACATGGCTGCCATTAAAAAGCGTTAATTTCCACATGAGCTCAATAGCTGGTAGAAGCCAAGAGTCAATCTTGCAGGAAATTTCTAGATGTGATCTTAATTCTATCGCATATAACTGAAAAGCATTTGACAAATTATAGAACCCATCTTTCCTTCAGTTTCTTTTGCAAAATAATAATAAAGTCTTCTTCTCAGGGTTGCTGATATATATATTTCTTTGTACAGTAGCAGTCACATACTAGGCATTTTGTTAGTAGAAATTGTTAACATTGTTTATCTTTGGCTCCATCCTATTTTGTTTTGTTGTTGTTGTTCATTTCCCATTTTGTGAACTTTCACTCATTTGTGAGCAAAGATTTTAGTACAATGTTTTAATTATCTTCTGCTGTGTAACGGCCACCACAAAATTCAGTGACTTAAACCACAATGATTTATTATTTCTCACAAGTCTGTAAGTTGATTGGGTCTTAGCTGGATGGTTAAAATCTCATCTCACGTAGGGTCTTTCATGCATCTGTTGTCAGATTGTAGGGGCTAGAACATTGAAGATGGCTTAAATAACAAGTCCGGCTCCTGGATCTTTCCTTCTCAAGTAACCTCCAGACTCGTGCCCTTTTCACCATGTGGTCTACTCATCAGGGCATCCAGATTTCTGAGTGGATGTTTAAAAATATAAAAGTGGAAGCTGCTTGGTTTTCTAGATGCTTAGGCTCAGGATTGACACAGACCCATTTCTGCCACATGCTAGTGATAAAACATCCAGATTCAAGGTGCAACATATGAAGATTGGAAGGTATGTTCATTAGGATACTCCTTTAGAGACTAGTTGCTTCATGCAGACTTTAATTTTTATATAGCTTAGACCTATGCTCTCATTCAAAACTTTTCATAATTCAGATTATTTAGATTTTAGAGACCTTAGTATAATGCACATACTGTATATTGTATCATGTACACAATAGAGTTAGGGGCAGCATCCCATAATCAAGCACCTTATTAATTCTGCAATAAAATATACAATTTGAGTGGAATAACTGTAGATTGTAAATAACCTTGTAGAAAATCAGATCAAGTTATGGCATTTTCAGAGATTACTGAATTTAAAATTGTGAGTAAAATATTATAGATCTATATTTTAAGTTTTAAAGATAAAATAAATATCTCCCATTGGGCATATACCTGGTATCAGTTCATGTCTGTGGGGAAACAGAGTCAAACAGACTTAGAAGTATGAACATTTTAGGGGAGAAATGGCAATGAAAGACAACGAAAAGTGAGTACTGGAGCAGGCAGGGAGGACCTTCAGACCACGAAGTGGGCGTAATGTCCATGAAAGGAGAGGGGAAAGGAGGAAGAATTGGAGAACTTGACTGCAGTGCACCTCTGAGAGAGTTTGGCTAAAGCCCAATGGAGCACTCCACCCACAGCATGATTGCCTCTTAGAAGAGTCTCCTGTTGGGCAGTAATGGCTGCCCTAGAACCCCTGCATTACTCAGTCATTGGCTGGCACTGTCCAGGAGCCCAAAGAGCAAAGCAGCCTGAACACTGTAGCTGGTGGCAGTCAGCTCACTGAACGTCTTGTGCAGGTTCTCTCTTGAAGGAAAATCTGTCTCATGCCTCCATGACCACTGCCATTCCCCTTCCTCAGCTTTCACAGGAGTAGTTCCTCTGCTGTTTCTAGTTATGGCAGCGCATTTCAGCAATGTGTCCTCCAGTTAACTAGGGGTTGGGTTTCCATATTAGGATTATCTAATTCATCCATCAGCCACTCGGAGTTGCTCCTCTCCTATCTTCAAGTCTATCCAAAGGCAGATGTGATGTTATAAGTTCTCTTTCCTTCTTTCCCAAGATGTCAGGTAGTTTACTACTTTTCAGTACAAATCAAAAAGACCTAGAAAGGCTTTGGGGTACAGGGCAGTTGATACTGTGCTTGACAAACATGTTGAGTGATTTTCAGGCCAGTGATTCTTCCCCATGACCTTTAGGACTCTGTCACATCTCTCCCTCCCTCAGCAAAACCCTGCTGCAACACAGCCGTGAAATAAGCTATCCATGAATACTAATGCTAACACTATCTGATCATTACCTCATGACGTTCACATCCCTGCCCTTCTGGGAGAGAGGCAGCTTAAAGTTAATCAAGCACATCTTGCTGTGCAACAAACCTGGAGAGAAAAAATATGTTCCTGATTCCCAATTAGTGAGTGAACTGGGGCTGAATCCCATCACAGATTCCATTACCCCATTCTGCCTCTTCACTTCTATTAGGACATTTGCTCCAGATGAAATTTGTGTCCACCTTAGATTTAAAGTAAGAATGGCAGAGTTGTTATTTTAATAGTATCTGACAGATGTAAAGGTAACAAAAATTAAAATCATATTTCTTTTAAAATAATTGTCTAAAAGATCCCCTTACAAAGATGTTGGACTTTCCTGGGAAGTGGGTTCTGCATATCTTCCTGTTTTCTACTGAATTTCACATTGTCTTAGTAAGTAGACTGCTTTTTCAGGTGTTTATGAAATCTTCTAAGGCAGCCATGGACTTAGGAGTGGTGAAGAGTGCAGAGGAGGTATCAAAAATAACTCTTATCAAATCTCTGACCAGTTTTTCTCAGATGTGAGTCTGTGGTCCTCTACAAATGATCAGTCATGCAGAGTGGACAAACTTGCTGAAGACTGAACTAAGTGTGCTTTTATAGAGTTTAATGTGATAATCCAATAGAAGTTATAGCAAAGTTAATCTGACACATACAGTGGTGTACATAATAGTTATTGTACTACATGGTAATTAGGTATAAATGAAAGCAGTTCCCATAAATGCCTATAATTAGATTTGGAATTCCTCCATGGATGGAGGAAATGGATAGAGAATCTAGAAAATGCTATTGCATGTTTAATATATTACAGAATTTTTTTCTTAAAGAAAAATTACCCACAGCTAGTTGCTGTGATGCCATTTTGTGAGAGCTCTGAATTCATCAGTGCATGACCATTAGCTTTTGTTCTCTCAGCTGCTTCTCTAGGGTTGTAAGGACAAGGAAGAAGGGGGTCAAAATGGACCACAAAACTCCTTGAGAGCTGAGGAGGCAATTCTGTTTTCACAATAGAAAGATCTTTTTTAATGGGCAAGAAAAATATTTTGAATATAGAGGAAAGTGACCAATAGTATTATTTTTAAAAAGTTGAGTCAAATTTCTAGTTTTCATTCTGTTTAGTGAGTCATTTAAAATTGTCTCTGAGAAGTGTCAGTGCTGACTGAATTTTGATAGTATGAACCATTTTGTCCTTTTAGCTATCCATACCCATGCCACAGCGTGGTGTACAACTAGGGCTTAATATGCATTGAACAGACACCTTTATTGAGCTTGTCAAACACAGGCTGGAGGTAAGGATGAATCAAGCATGGTCCATGACCTTAAGTGGCTCCATCCCCTACAGAAGGAGCCGCCTTGTCAATAGAAGGTTGTGATAGAGCTGTGGATATGATGTTGCGGCACAAGGCAGGGACTAGAAGGCTTATACAAAGAAGGAGAGACTAAGATGGGTCTCTTGTTGGTGTCAGAGTTCTTCAAACAGAAAGAAAAGAAGGGCATGGAGGAAGCTCAGGAAAGAGTGAGAAGCTGGTGTGAGAGAAAGCGTGAAAGATGTAGCTGGATAGAAGCTATGCTGTGAAGGGTCTTGGGCACCAGGAAGGGCATTGGACTGTCTTTTGTAGGCAAAAGGCAGAAACGCAGTGTGAGTTCCAAGCTGGTGACCCAGGGCTGAGTTCCCTGAATTGAGCCCAAGTGCTCAGATCTTGAAAGAGCTTTTCTGTGGGATTCTCGCGAGTGTCCAGCTGTTCCTGGCTCTTCATCCTCTTTTCTCCACCTGTTCCTCACTGGACTCCTGTGACCAGCTGGAGCGGGTGGAGAAATCATTGCAAATGACCCTCTATGCCAGCATCTCATCCTCCACCACTGGTTCCCACACAAGAACCGCCAGCAGCTGCCACTGCTTCCCAAGGGAGCCTGGACAGTTGTCAATTTTGGCAAGTGATGAGATGGCTGATGATTTGCCATTCCTTCCAACTCAGGCTTATCCAGCAACCCAGCTTCCTAGAAAAAAATCCAGTAAAATTAGAGACTGACTTTGAGAAGGGTCAAGCTCAGAATCAGAGAGAAATTCCAGTTTAGCAGGAGAACTCTGCTTCCACCTGCACCCCAGACGTTTGGGATCATTTTTTAGCAGTAGTCAAAGCCTCCCAGAGTCAGAGATAAAAAGCTGGACCCCACTGGAGCCTGAGGGAACCATCAAACAATTAAATTATTTTAGTCTCACCAAATAATTTCCTTTCCTTTAATGTGGAAGAAGAGTTAGACTCTCAAAAGTACAGAGCAATGAAGTTGAAGGGAAGAGACCATGGCCAATATGTCAGGCACGATGCTAGGTGAGTAAATAAACATGATGTAAACTAATTTCCACCACAAACCCAATGGGCATTATTGTTCTTGTTAAATAAAATAAAGCTCAGAGAATTAGATAACTTGTCTAAGCAAGACTTGGGCTTCCAGAGTTGTCTACCAGGAGGACTCTGGGGAGAGAAAAGGGGAGGCTTGAATCATTGGGAACCAGCTTCCCCTCCTTTGCCATATAGGTAGTGAAAGACGTAGAATAGAGTCTTCAGAGCACCCGCGTCTTGGCCTAAAGGGCCTTACATTCCAAATGGGTATGAAATCCTAGCATCTAATCACATTTGGCATTTAGTTAAGCACAGACATGTCAAGGAACAATAGAATCTTAGAACTAGAGGGTTTGTCTTACCAGTTATCTCATCCAGTCCTCCTTTCACTGATGGGGAAGCCAATGCCAAGAGAATGGAAGCCACTTGTCAGGTTGAGTAATATGTGAATGAGATGGGACAAGATTCCCAGCCCTTTCCAGTAGAGTGAAATATTCACTGCCTCTTGGATAGACAGTCTATTGAATTGGACCATGTGGTTTTTCTGCCTCTGCCAGTAAAGCTATTGGCAGACCCAGACCTGATTGGAGTCCCTTGTGGGAGAGATGGCATAACCAGGTCAGGAGAGAGGGAGCAAGGAACAAAGGTTACATTTTTTTCTCCAAAGTTTTGGTCCCAGCCATGAAATTTACAGCAAATAAATAGTCTCCAGAAAGAACAAATTGAAAAAAAATTTAAAACTGGCAAAATAATTTTGATGTCTAATCAAGGTCCGTAAAAATAATTTTTTGTGTACATTTGTAATATCTCTGAGGCCCAGTGACTCAATTGGCAATTTAGGAGGCAGTTGCAGGGTATGCACTGAGACAAAAAACATTATATATATCATTAAATTTGATATTCATATAAGTTATTTATAATTGTGGAGCAGGTGAAGTTGTTTTCCTGGCTGCCAATTGTCTCATGTTGCTTTTCTCAGCCTCGGGGGAAATTTCTCAGAATAAGACATAAAACTCACTCATTCTAAAGTGTAAATAGCTAACGATGCTCAAAGTAATATTTCTCCTAGGAGTATTTTCATTTTAACATTTTAAGTCAGATAAATTAAGCGTTATTGGAGAAACAGCAGGCTTGATTTTGAGGTAGAAAAGAACCTTCTAAGGGTAAACAGAACATTCTGATGCTTCTGAAATCACCCTGTATACATGGTGCTTCAGCTAGAGGAGTTTGCTCTGTTTTCAAAAATAATAGCTACTGATTAGTAACGTAAATCAAATATCTAAAATTTCCCTAATGCCATGAGTAGATAATAATAGTGGGTTAAAATTTATTGGGTATTTACTGAGCACCAAGCATTTAAATAAATACTTTACATCTGAAATGAATTTCATCCTCCCAACTCCCTGTGAGGTAGTTATTATTATTATCACCTTGAATTTAGAGATAGAAAATTCAGGTTCATAAAGGTCACATAAGTTGCCGAGGGAATTTTTGTTCTTCCCATTTCACAGCAAGAAAACTGAGACTTAAAGAGAAAATGAAGCTCTTAACTAATCTTTTCTCCTTTGCTTTTCTGTTCTCTAACTCTAATTAACACAGACAAGTGTAATTGCTTCTTTTTGTTTTGAGATCCTATTTCTAAGTGATGTTTAGTAACAGACTAAGTCATTACATCTGAAATGAATATAAATAAATCTAATTTGGCCCGTGTTTCCAAACTAAATTGATAAGGGCAGTATTCTATGAGGTTCATTTGTGGACATCTGTGACTACACTGTTTCTTAAGCTGACATGGAAACCCGAATGATTATGATCTTTTGAAAAATTTATGGTTGAAACAGATCCAATTTAATTATGAGATTTGCCTTATGAGGTTGTGTGTACAAATCATCAAGCAAAAGAAGGAACAGAAGGTCACAGCATTCACATCCGCGCAAGCATATGGATCAGTATCTAAACACACACATCCAAACACAGATATTTCCACACATCTGGCTTGATCCAGAAGGAATCCGGAAATTCAGAGTTAAAATACAAACCATCTGTATGTGTGTACCATCTGGAGAAATATCATGGAATATTATGGAAACAATAATCTAAGCATGACTGTGGGACAGTTCAATTCAGAGCTAGACAAATAGCAGTGTTCAAATCTTCGCAGTATCAGGATCTAGAGGTGTGAATATCCCGTCATCTGCCATGTTGCCCCTCTTTATACAGAACAAATAGCTGGGAGGTGGGGGGATGGGAAAATCACAGAGATTCCGACTCCACAATTATTATAAGCAAGGCAATAACATTTTGCATAATGTCCAAAAAGAAACGAAAAATATTTCAGTTTTATTGTGATTTGAGGCTAGGTCTCTAATTTTTTACCTTGATGAACTCCACATGAGCCTTCCTTTATGGTTACGGTTATTGAGAACTCAGAAAAAAGTGTTAACTAGGTTTCCATTTAAGCATATTACCTGGCATATAGTTTTTAGTAATATTTATGAAATCAGTCAACAAGCAAGTCACTCATTAACAATTATAAATATGCCAGGAACTGTTCTAGGCTCATGGGACAGAGCAGAAAACAAAATGGAATTTTTTTTCTCTAGTGTAATAGAACTTATAATCTAGTAAATGGTACACAAACAAATACTCAGAATATATAATGTGCTAACTTGTGTTAAATGCTCTGGTAGGTTAAATAATGGCCACCAAAGATGTCTGCATTCTAATCCCTGGAATCATGAATTTATTACTGTCTACTGAAAAGAGAGACTTTGCAGGTATAATGAAATTAAGGATCTTGAGGTGCAGAGAGAGGGTATCCTGGATTATCCAGGTAAGCCCAATATAACCCCACGGGTATTTATAAGAAGAAACAGGAGAGTCAGAACGGATGAGGGAAGCAAGGGTCAGAGTTATGCTGGGCAACAAGGCAAGGAATGTAGATGGCCAATGGAAGATGGAAAGTTTAGGAAGCCAGTTCTTCTCTTGAGCTCCCAGAAGGCATGCAGCCTTGCCCACACCTTAATATTAACTCAGCAAAATGGATTTCAGGTTTCTGGCCTCCAGAACTGTGAGAAAAATAAATGTGTGCTGTTTTAAGCCACTGGGTTTTTGATCATGTGTTAAAGTGGCAATAGGAAACTAATGCAAATGCAATGGGGAAAATAAAAGAATGGGGAGAGAGAATTTTGAGGTGGAGGAGGCAAGAAACTGAGAGTGGTAATTAAAGATAGTGAGCAGGTAAAGTGTGCCAGATTGTATTTTCTAAATTTACCTTCTTTACAATATAAATTTGATATTTCTATGAGCAAGTGGAAGTCCATGTTCCTCTCCTTGAACTGGGTGGGCTTGTGAATCTGGAGAAAGGGATATTGTTTCTGAAGCTAAGTCATTGCCCTCTGAAATATTCACTCCTGGAACCCAGCTACCGTACTCTAAGGAAGCCCAAGCTGTCACATGGAGTTAACATGAGACCTGTTCCAGAAGCCCTGGGATTCGGAGCATGGGCTTCACATTTAATGGGCCACCCAGCCTGGATGTGGTTTTAGCCGAGGACCATGGAAGCCCAGTCCTAAGAGAGACTGGCCATTTCCCCAGTCTTGGCCTGTTTCTTTCTCTTAGCTTCTAGGTCCTTCTGTGCCCTGTAGGTTAGGCTCTTAAGTTCATGTCTCCCAAAGGAATTTCAGGATCATTCAAAGCATTAATGAGTAAGAAAAGTTTTATTAAACAAAAAGGGTAAAAGAAAATGCACTTTGAAGAGTGAGAGTGGGCCATCCTCTGAAAGAAAGAGAAGAGGAGGCACATAGATCTTCTATGGGTCACTTATTGGGGAACTATTTTGCTGATATCCTTTTTCTTGTCTAGCCCACCTTGTTTTTACTGATTAACTTTTTTTGTCTGGTCTTATGCAGGTCTTTTCATTTAATGCCGATCCTGTTTTTCAGCTTCAACCCCCTATTCTGTCCCTTTCAGAGTGGCCATATATGGGTGTCGTAGCTGAGGATCAGCTGACAGGCAACATCAAGAGCCAGATATTAGAGTGAGTGAGCCTTTACCCTGAAGCTGTCATGTCACTCTCAGACTTAAAGGACCAGCTCTGGTGGAGCTTTCCTCATTGTGCTCTTACTGCATCACAAAATGCTTGAGCGTAATAAAATGGCTGTGATGTTAACCATTAGATTCTGAGGTTTGTTGCACCATAAAAGCAACTGCAACAGAAGGTCATACTGAGGTGACATAAGTGAGTAATGACATTATCTGTAGAAGATCATTCAACATAGGGAAAAAGTTAAGCACAAAATACTTTGCAGGAGAGAATACCTGGCATGTGGCAGGAACAGTTTGGGTACTGGCTGTGGATAAAACAAAGTATAGGGCAAATTGGTGGGAAATGCCTTTAGAAAAGTATTAGAGGAGTGCCAGTGGCATAGGTACTTGTAGGCCATTGAAAGAATTTGGGTCTTTCCTTTTAATTGAAATGGGAAGCTTTGGGAAAGTCTGAAATTACCCCTCTGTGAAATGAGACTGACAACAGTTTTTGCCACACAGAGTGATAGAAGGGTGGGATTATATTAAACATGAAAAGTGCCTGATTTCTGGTAAACTTTCAATGAGTTTTAGCAGTTAATATCTAGGGAGAAGAGAAGGCTTTTGCAATGGTCCAAAGCAAATCAGTGTACGCAGAGTACCATTTATTAAGCTGATCCTCATGAGAGTAAATTTACCAGGATTAGCACTAATGAGTATTCTCTGTAGCTGCAGAATATTATTGTCTTTGCTAGCATCACATATTCTTGGTTCTACTCAGATTGAACGAGGCAAAAAGGAGCTGCCATTTTTAACCTTTGTATTTTAATCTCAGGATCAAAATACACAATGAAGAACTTCTTAAGTGGTGAAAGATTATGAAGATTATGTCAGTGTGGGTTTGTAATCCTGACACGGTGACGTTGATGTTGACCTTTTGGAGTACCAGAGTTTTACCATCCTTCTTTCCACACCCCAACATCACTACTAATATACATACACGCCTAGTATGAACTACTTGGAAGTAGAAATTATTAGAAAGGTTTATACTTTAAATGGAGCAAATGAATAGAGAAGGCTTAGAAAGGAACCCCTAGAACTGTGAAAATGTTCCTTAAAAATCTGAGGTCTGAGTTGTTTTCAGATGTAGTATCCCTAACACATGTGTGGTATCATCCTGTTTTGTGTAAAGGTATACACTGCCTTAATGAAATAATCAAAAGGCAGCGACAAACACAGTGTCTAGAGAATCCTACCTCAACTTCCACACGTGGAAAAAACTGTCCAAATTGTAGTAGAACCTGGAAATCCCACATGCTTTTATCATTCATTTGAGAGCAAAATCATAGAGCAGATAAAAGTCATCCTTGTATGTAAAGCATACTGTTCACATTTCCAAGTTACTATTTGCTTCCTCTGTTATATTTGTATTAAAAGCCAGACAGAAAAAGAGAAAAAATCAGGTCTTGAAGACCAAAATAAAACTTCAGATGTGAATCATCTCAGCAATTCAAATAAATCCTTTGAATTTTGGTCTCAGTTTCTTCACTTTTCATAGGGAGCCCTTTGCTAGGTGATAGAAAAAAAAAATCAGAATGAAGATGGAAGATCAGAGTGAAGGGTATCTCCCAACAAACTCTATATTCTAGTCCTGTTTCTACTCACAAGCAGAGACTTGGGGAAAACTGTTCTCCAAGCCCTTGATGCACCCAAAGTAGGTAATAGACCAGAAGAAACATCAGCATTGCCTGAAGGGCAAGTTAGAAATGCAGAATTTCAGTTCCCATCCCCACACTTTCTGAATAAGAACCTTCATTTTAACAATTTCCCAGGTGATTTGTATGCATATTAAAGTTTGAGGCTGCAGTCTCTTAAGAAACTCTTATCACTTGAGGTAGAGAGGAGCTTCCGAACTGCTTGTTCAGGTTGGTGTGATATTCATTTGCAAAACCAATCTTAGAGCTATGCAGATGACTGACAGCTTCGAGGACAAGGGTACAGTAAGTCCTACATCATTATGCATAAATGTTCCTCCTTACCCATTAAAAATGCTTAAAAGATCCTGAAGTACAGATATTCCATATAATGACCTTCCAAACTTCTTGGCACCAGTCATCTTCTAAGAGACTCCAGTGCCTGTACATATTAAATTAAGCCTCCTCTTTTCACAAACTGTCAGTCTTTTGCTGTTGACTTTTAAGTCATGTGCCATAAATGAGGTTATTGGAGAAAAATATATCAGGGGCAACATAAGCAAACTAAAATAAGATTAAAACACCTTTGAGATTCAGGCCTAATTATTAGCTGTGATACAGTTTCTGAGTTCACTTATATCATATATATACATACATATATATATATATTTTCTGATAAGGTAGGGAAGACAGAGAAACAAGAATCTTCTTTGAGTATTATGTAAATAAATAGCTGTTGCCTTAACTATAGGGTCATGCATACTATAGCTTTGTTTTTCTTGTCTTCCAGGTGTTTTTTTGAGGATCTATTAAGTAGAATTTCAATGAGTTAGAGAGCTCTCACCAATGTATAAATTAAACTTAAAGCATCTCAAAGCAAGTTCAAGCCAAATTGCCCTCCTCTGCTTATTTAAGGTGGTTACTAAGGAAGCAATGAAATGACACTCTTTAAGGTAAGCTCATAAATCAGGTGTTTCTACACTTCTTGAAGTGACAATAGGAAGCCAATTGGAAAACATAATAGCAAAAGACACTGCTCCCAAACTGTCATCAGACTTGGAGTGAGTAAAATGTTTGACAGGAAAGACTGTGTGAACATTATTCATTGCACCAAAAGCCATTCAAAGGCACCTTTGGAGCAAAGATTAATGAAGGAGAATTCTCAGGAAGTAACATAATACAGAATCTCTTCCTCTCCCCCACATATTTTTCCTCTGGGGAAATCCAGATCTAGCTTGGGACAAGATTTATGATTCTGAAGGTGTAATGAAAGGCAAGTTATAGTTTACAATGCTGTAATAGTGTAAGGGTCTCACCTTTGGACTTATGGTTTGGCATTTCTTAACCCAATTTAGATATCCTCCTGCTGTGTAGAAGGCCAAGCAGACCACACTGATGAGTGAGGAGACAGATGTCCAAGGTCACAACTACCGAGGAAGCCAACATCCCAACTTTAATGATCCCCCATTTGATCTGAGTTTGATGCTCTGCTCATGCCATTTTCAATCAATAAAATTCTCAAATGCCAGACCCACCTTCTTGACACTTATTAATATTCTTTGCCCATCATAATTGATCATAGACCCTTTGAAGAGTCAGCCCAGAGTTGCTGCTTAAGAAAAAAACTGAAAAGAAGACTGATTTCATGTGTCAGTCTACACTTACAAACTGCTTAGATTTTCCTGTCACAAAGTACAAAAAAAACTTTCTAAATTCTGTGGCAGAGGCACCCCACTCCTAGGCTTTCTAGGGACCAACTTAAGAAATGTGTTGATGACATAGAGGCTCCAAATATTCATAACTGACTGTCACCCAATTGCTAGCTAAGTAGGGTAGGTCATTTTATAACCAACAGTTCAGATTATCATCTCTTCACTCACTTTTCAGAGTCTGACCATATTTTTACTGTGATCCAGCCGAGGAAAGGTGCCATTGGGAGAAAGTATGTTGGCTACTCATTCTTCGAAGTTAGTGGTTCCAAACTTCCTGAGGATTAGAGCTTTATGTCAGAGGTTGTTTTTAGAGCAATTTTAAGTTCACAATGATTTTGAATAGAAGCCACATAGATTTCTCATATCACATTTCTCACTCACACATGCATCAGCTCTCCTGTTATCAATATCCCCAACCAAAGTGGTCCATTTGTTGTCACTGATGAGCTTATATGGATAGTAATTTATCCAAAGACCATAGTTTATTTTAGGATTCACTCTTGGTATAGTATATTCTATGAGTTTGGACAAATTATGATGCCAATACCATTATGATGTCATACTGAAAGGACTCTTATTCAAAAGACTATTTTGTGCAAAACTTTATTTGAAAATAATTTTAAACTTAGAGAAAATTTGTAAGAATAAGGGGGAAATGAAGAACATGTGTGTTACCCATATTCATTTATTATGAACATTTAACTCACTTTCCTTATCGTTTGTTTGCTCTTTCTTAATAATAAACATGTGACACAACATGCCCGCCCCAAATTTCTAAGAGTCCCCCGCCAAGGACCAATAGGGCCTCACTGTGTTTTGCTCCCCCATCCTTCATGCCTTTCTTTGGGAACCTGAGTTCTGTTGTCAATGTCCAAGAGTTAGTTTTTGTTTTGTCTGTTAATTTTTTTTTTTTTTTAAAAGTATTCCACATCTGAAGGAGATCATCTAGTATTTATCTTTCTCTTTCTGACTTACTTCATTTAGCATAATCCTCTCTCGTTCCCTCCATGTTGTTGCAAATGGCAGGATTTCATTGTTTTTAGGGCTGTTCAGTATTCCATAATGTATATATTCTACATTTTCTTTCTGCATTTATTTTTTGATGGGCATTTAAGTTGTTTCCATTTCTTGGCTAGTGTAAATAATGCTGCAATAAACATATACCTTTTTTGAATTAGTGGGGCTTTTGTGAGTTAAGCACCCAGAAGTGGGATAATGGGACCATATAAAATTTTCTTTCTCAATTTTTTGAGGACTTTCCATACTGGTAGCACCACAATGTAAAAAGTGTTCCTTTTCTCTGCATCCTCACCAACACTAGCTCTAAATCTTTTGGATAGCAGCTATTCTCATGGGAATAAGAATCTGTTTTTTTTTTTTTTGGTGGGGGGAGGTTGTTTTTTTGAGTTGTTCACACTGGTTGTTCCCTGCCCAGGCCCAGGATTCAATCCAGGATTATGTGGCCTGCGTCCTTTGGAGGTGTTTGACATCACTGCTACTCCACCAGGGCATGCCATCATTGTTGTTTTGATTTGCATTTCCCTAATAACCAGAGATGGGGAACATCTTTTCAAATGTCTGTTGGCCATCTGTTGCTTTCTTTGGAGAAATTTCTATTCAGATCTTCATTTCTCTCTCTCTCTCTTTTTTTAAATTGGATTTTTTTTTGTTGTTGTTGAGTTTTATGAGTTCTTTATACATTGGGGTTTTAAGCCCTTTTCAGGTGTGTAATGAGAATATATCTCCTCCCAGTTAGTAGAATATCTTTTTGTTTTGTTGAGAGTTTCATTCTCAGTGAAGAAACTTTTTGATAGAGCCCCATTTGTTTATTTTGGATTTTGTTTCCCTTGCTGCTAGAATTGAACTTCCAAAAAACATCTTTATGGCTGATGTTTTCTGTTTTCGTCTATGTATTTTATGATTTCTGGTCTTATATTCAAGTCTTTAATCCATTTTGAATTAATTTTTATGTAAGGTATTAGGAGTGATCTAGTTTCATTCTTCAGCATGTGACTGCCTAATTTCCCTAAAACCTGCTGCTGACTTTCCTTTCTCCATTGTATGCTCTTGATCCGTTTGTTGTAAATTAATCTCAATGTAATAGTTTAATGAACTATGTAAAATAAGTTATGTACATTGTAACCATTTATTTTTAAATATTTCAGTGAGTATTTTGTAAGGACAGGGGAGACTCATACAGCCATAGTGCATTTGTCAACTTGAGTAAATTTAACATCAGTACAATATTTGCATGTAATCCATATCTGTATTCAAGTTTTATTGATATTCATATTCAGTTGACCCAATGATGCCCTTCGCAGCAGGTTTCTTCCTTTCATTAGAGAGTTCAGGCTTGGGTAAGGTATTGCATTTAATTTTTCATGTCTCTTTAGTGTCCTTTAATTTGGAATATTCTACAGCCTTCTTTGTATTCTATGACATTGATATTTTTGAAGAATACAGTCCCCCTTCATTTTAAATAGAACATTTCTTATTCTTATTTTCAGTTTGATTAGATTCAGGTTATGCATTCTTGGAATACTACACAGATGATGTTGTGTAAGAATTTTGGATTAAAAGTGGAAAGATAATTTACTGACTCCCACATGATCTGAGCTTTTCTTTACTTACTTGAATCATAGGCAGTGCTTACTGAGTTGTGAACACTTTCAATTGTGAACGTGTGTTTGTGGTACATTGGCTGTTGAATCTTCTGTATGTCATCTTTTTATTAATTAAAAATCATTAAGTGATATATTCAGATCATGTTACCTTTGTTTCTCATGTTAAATATTTAGAGGGTCAATGTAGAAAATACTTCCTTGAAGAATGTCTGCATATTTATAAAACTGTAATTCACAACATCGTCGACTGTGGTTATCAAAGCCCTGCTTGATAGGATCCAGCAATATTTATATCTAGCATAAAGCTTGCCTCTATAATAAAGCATTAAGATTGCCTTTTATTGACTGAATTGGGAGGTAAGGTTTCAATAGAAATTTTCTATTATTCTCAGTTTTCAGTGCATGGAAAGCTAAGTTTATTGTTTAATTATTTAAATTCAATGAGAATATATGTAATCTTTCTAAAATGTTTCTGATCTTTAAAAAACATATTTTGAAGTGCCTTGCCATAGATATATTTCAACATCATAATATATATATTTCATCTGTATTTCAATATCAGCTCATGGCTTGGCCAGCAGAGTATAGATTGGATTTCAGCCTCACTTATGCCTCTCATCTGACACCTCCATGTAAGGCACAACCTACGTCCTGGTCCTGACTCATTCCCTTCTTAATCTCTGGGACCATTTTCTATCTTGCACGTTAAGGCAGGTCCTGGAGTCAGTCTGCAAGGAGCACGTGCTGGCACCCTCTCTACCACTAGGTCGGATGTGTGGATTTGGGTTTTACTTTCAGGTGTTCTGAGTTCTCCTTCTGATGCCACCAGCAGGAGAACTGTTGCCTTTACACAGGGGCAGGGGCCTTGGGCCACTCATGGTCTCTGCCTGTGTCACCTTTGGTTGACGCTAGTTCCCTTTGTTAATTCACACAAACTCATGTACATCTTCATGAGCTCTCACAGAGTTTTCAGCTGACATTTTCTGTATTTTATGTCTTTGTGGATTACAGTGGCCAGAAAAAACAGGGGCCTAGGCAAAATTTTCTCCATGTTGCTTGAATGAAAGAGGACAATTTACCAAGGTATTAACAAGGACTTTGTTTTTGCTTCTAAAAAATTCAGCAAGAATGAGTAAGTACCTTTTGCGTTTTATTCTCTTTATTCCCCCTTCTCTCCTTCCTAGAAGGGGTCAAGGCCTTTGTGTTTCTTGCCTCAGGGGTATTTGAAGAGCTAAAAGCAGAAAATGCTTTAAACAACTTCTTTTTCTGCCTTTCTGGAAAGTCTTGAGAATACTAAGTGAGACTGGCCCCTGATAGGAAAGAGAATGGAAAAGAGTAGGTCAGAAAATGTCAGAGCGAAGATCAACATTCTGGAAAGCCAAGAGGAGCTCTTGGTCTCTTCTCGTAGTTCCTGATGGGAGGAACTTGGGCACCGTTAGAGGATACAGGGTTTGTCTGGACAGAATTCCTGGAGAGTCATGGCCAGGATCACACGACAAGCTTATTATAAGTAGTGACAGCGAGTTGAGGCTCCTTGTGGGCTGGGAACTTTTCATTAGGAATGGAGTACATATGTGTGCATCACACCGCATACGTGGATGTAATATGGTTTTCCGTGTTTCCCCGGGGATCTAACACCTCCCTTAGTGGGTGCAGCCTGGGGCTGGAGTTCTCAGTAGAGCTGGTAGGGTTGCCACTAGGGAGATAATCCAGCATGTTTGGGATAATGGCGGGATTAACTATGAGGCATGGCTTTGGTTACTATCAGAGAGACGTTTGCTGTAAACCCCTTGTCCCCATGCCTAGGTGGCTTGTTAACACGTCTTACGTTTGGCCAACTAATTTCTCGCTTCTATATCTGCATACCTGCTTGATAGACTTTAATGTATGCTATCCCATATCAGTTCCCAGGGGTAGTGGCAAGTCTTTAAGGGTAATATTCTCTGTGCCTAATGAGATGGGACCCCAGGCAATGAAATTCCAGGATCTGCAGAATATTGCATTTTAGCACGGCATCTAAATAAAACTCTTGGATTGATTTTTTAGTTATACTTAAAAAGTATCATATAGTAAAATTAACTTTCTTATTTTTGGTTACAGATATGACTTTAAATACATGTACAGATGTATACATCTATGTATTCATCTCATGTAATGAGGCTGTAGAACAGTCCTATCACCTCCCAAAATTCCACCTTGCTAACCCTTTGTAGTGATGTCTACTTCCTCCCAGATGCTTGGAAATCACTGATTTATTTTTTGTCATTATAATTTTGTCTTTGGAGACTGTCAGATAAATGGAATCATATAGTATGTATGAGACTGGTTTATCTCATTCAGCATCTTTGGGAATCATCCAAGTTTCTGTGTGTATCAGTACTTTCTTTTTAATGTTGAGTAATATTCCACAGTATCATGTGCCACAGTCTTTTTATCCATTCACCTCTTGATGGACATTCAGGTCAGTTTCAGCTTTTGAATATCACAAAGTTTCAATGAACATTTTTGTGCAGATTTTTTATAGGAGCATAATATTTCTTTCTCTAGGGCTGATAACCAGGACTGATTTATGAATCATACCATAACAGTATGCTTAACTTTATAGGAAACTGCCTAACTTTTCCAGAGTATCTGTGCCATTTTACATTCCCACCAGCATCATATGAGTTCTAATTGTTCAGTATCTTCACCAGCATTAGAAATTGTCAATATTTTTGTTATAGCTGTTATAATAGGTGTGTTGGGTTACCTCTTAGGGGTTTTAATTTGCGTTTCCCTAATAAGTCCCTGAATGTAAGGGCTGGTGTGGCCTTTAGCAGTGGACTTAACAGTAACGAGTAGTATGGAGCCAAGATGGGGATGCTTCACCAGGTATTTAGCTGTGATGACTCGAGTTGAGGACTGAGGAAAAGGGCCAAGAATGAACAAGAATGGAATTCTTTGCAAGTCAGCAGATGGGGTTTCTGAGTCATATTTAATATGATTTAAATAAAATAAATGACAGTTCTTGTAAACCCAATTGTGGTAGAAATTTGTGCCTATTTCCTGTGCTTTATAGTTATCTCGACTCATGTATTAATAATTTTGTACACCCTAAGTTGTAGTATTTTAGATGCCCAATTGCATTAGTATTGCTTGATTATGAAAACTCAGCAAAGGGCTTCCAATGTCTCAAAGAATTGTTAACATGAATATTCACCAGAATTTTGATTGGACATATACAATTCCTTTGGATTTAGAACAATGGGGGAAAAAAACTGCAAACTACACTGAGAATATGGACCTGGGTGTCAACTGGTGAGTGCTGAATGAATTACAGTCTACTCATCGATTGCTAACTGATACAGACAATAAGTCTCCGAGGTGCTAGAACTAAAAAATACTAGAATCAAAGTATTTCAATAAGTGAGCCAAATGTCTTTCTTCTCCAGGCCATAACTGTAAGTGTTCCCTAAAGCTTTAGTTTCCAGGATTCACTCTTCCCCACTCACTCCCTTGGGCTCCTTGAATCTCTGGAATAGGAATATACGTCACATTACCTACTTCCTGATTCAGAAGCCTCTTACTATACAATAAAGAATTTGTTCTTTGTCCCAGGTTCCTGGCATGGAGCACCTAAAACTTTTGGATTTGCAGAGGGATGGAAGTGTATTTGTTTATCATGAGCCCCTCGAACTGTACCTGCTTTGTGCTAAGGAGGTCATTTATGGTGGGCCCTGAGGTAGCTTCAGAATGGAGACTGATCACCTAAAAAGACCAGTCATGTACTGAGAAGGTTAGAATTCCGAGCCAGTCCAACTTTTGGGTGGTGAGAGGAATTGGGAAGAAGAGTTGAATCACACGACCAATGACTTGACCAATTATGGCTAGGTAATGAAATCCCAATAAAAAGTCTGGGTCTGATGTTCTGGGTAGTTTCTGGTTGGTGAACACACTCATACACTAGCAGGGTTATGTGCCCTGATTCCATGGAGAGAAGACACAAATTTCTGCATTTGAAACCAGCCCAGACCTTTCCTGTATGTCTCTTCATTTGTCTGATTTGTAGTCTTTTCAATAAAACTATAGTCATCCATTATAGTGCTTTCCTGAGTTCTTTGAATAAATTCTTGAACCTGAGGAAGGTGCTGGAACTGCGCCCCCTACCCCAACACACACTGGACTTATAAGTAGTTGATCAGAAGTTTAGGTGCCTTGGGGACCCCATCATGACTGCATTCTAAGGTAGCGCAGACTTGTGGTCCAGATGTAAGTACACATTAGATGGCAGTATGCCAGTTAGGGTTGACTGAGAACTTTCTGTAAGTCAATTTTGTGGGTAGGTCCCTGGCTGTTTTCAGACCCCATCTTTCCGTCCTCCCTCCGCTGCCACACCAGGCAGAATCTTGCAAACTGCTGAGGACCTGAGTCAATAATATTTTCTCTGATGCTCTAGTAGAGAAATGTCCCAGCTACTTCACTGGCCCCTCAAGACAAATGGGACTCAACCCTTTAATTCTTCTCCCCAACCATGACCCCTTGTGCTTTGAGACACAGGGGAGGGCCCACCATCTGGGTCTTTTCTATTAAGGCCTCAACAAAATTAACCTCCACTTTGTTCTTGTTCTTTGGATCTTTGCCAAAAAAAAGAGCTCTGAATGTCAGTGTCTCCAAGTGCAAACTTGTGTGGCTCTTCAGAGAGAACATGACTAGATGCTGTGAAATCTCAGGCTCAGAATGCTCCTTAAGTCCCTCTATTTATCAGAGAAAGGCTAGCGGCTCTTTAAAGGGGATTTGCTAACCCTGGGCTCTGTTTCCTCCACTTCCCAGGTGGCTCTTCCTGGCGGCCTCTGGCAGTTTTTCCAGGTAGCGCAACACGAACACTGCAGTCTTTAAGGGATGGGGTGGCAAATGATCAATGAAAACTCCCTAATAAGTTACATGCACTTAGAGCAGTGCTGTCAGGCTTAAAGGTCACATATTTCGGAGGTATGGAAAACACAGAGCACAGAAGATGCCTCATGCATAAGCAAAGCTGCTCATTGCATTCAAAAGTAATTTAAATGGCTGGGAACTTATCTCGCTGATAAAGGCTGCACCTTTTTATGTATGTTAAACCTAAGGAAAGTACTTAAAATCTGCCCTGCTTTTGCCTTGCAGAGAGCTCTTGTGGGGTAATGGCCCATGACGCTGGAGCTCCTAGAAAGGGAAAGTGTGATGCAAGTGTGAATGTATTATTATTGCCATTAGGAATGGTGATGTGGGGGGAGGATGAAATGCTAAAGATAAAAATCACTGAAATCTACAAGGGAAATGTAAAACTGGGCCCATGAAGTTCCATACTTCATTTAAATTAAATGACCACATAATGCTACATTCTAATGCTGTGTGCATAAATTAACATAAAAAACAAAATGACACAAAACTGCCAGCATCAGCAGGAAATTGAGGGGCCATTAGTCATTAGCCTCTCTAAGCCCCCTTTCATTATTATTCAGTGCCTAGGAACTTGACAACCACAAAGTGCTTAGCAGTCATTTGTTGGCAAATGTGCTTCCTCAAAGCTGATTCTCTTCTAGGTTCTCTGAGCCATTGATCCAGATTTTCCCCGCAGTACGGCCCGAACTGGAACACATGGTCCTGCTGGCCTGCTCCCTAGAGCAGCTGCGGATCCTTCCCAGAGCTTGCAGCTTCTCCAGGATTCGAGAGAACTCGAGTAATAGCTGATACTTGATTGACAAAGAAGCAAGTCCGGAATTGTGCCTGTCCTAACACCTGGTTCCCAATACCTGATGGCAGAGGACGAGCTCTGTGGTTCTTGGTGCCACACTTATACGGGAGCTGTTTCTGCTTTGTCTACAAACTCCTGAAGGAACTCTGAGTTCCGGGCTGTCTGACAGTCCCTGGAGTCCTGTGATGAGTGTGAATGGATGTGTTTTGGACTTACTCTCATTATTGTGCAGTGCTGTGCCCTCTTAGTAGTGGTGCTAAGCATCTGCTGCCTTCCCACCCCCATCCCACATTAGCCTAAAAGAAAACCTCAACACTCCCTGAAAGTAGCTATTAATGTTGGAAGAGAGTGATACATGAACCCTGTTAGAAGTGTGGGTTGTCACTGTAGACTGAAAGTGGCATGTTGACTTCCCACCAGCACTTATCTTACATAACAGGAGTTGCAAAGTGAACTGACATTGTGCCCTCTGCAAACTTACTCCTAGGATCCCTTCTCCCTGGTGCAGAAGAAATTTGTGCAGGGAGAAGTTAGAATGTTAGGTAGGCTAGTCTAGGGAGGGGCTGGAACAGACAAAAGTGAGGCAGGGCTCAGCACACCAGATCCTGCAATGGTCAGATAAAATTCTGACCAATGGGAGAGCAGCACATACATTCCCGTGACCAAGAAAGGGGACTCAAAAGGCAGCCCTGCCAAGTCAGCTAAAACTAATCAGCTGCATAGGTGCATGAACTGCCGTGCCACCTTGGAGTAACCTTTGCCTCATTATAATCTGCTTAACATAAAATTGCATATGTGCCCATACATTAAGCTCCTTCTAACAGAGTGAGTTATGGGTAAGGATTATGCCCAATAAAGGGAACGCCTATTACCAGAAATTGCCACCTCTTTCCTGGAAATCTCCATCCAGGAATGCCCAGAACCCCACCTGGAGTAGGAGCAGGAAGGGACAATAAAGGAATTCCTTTTACAAAAATGTGTGCCTTGAGTGCCTTTAGTGACTTCTAGAACCTGGCCCTCTTCTTGTCACCTTGAGGAGTATACTATCTCTTGTTTGTTTCAATTAAGTTCCTGCTTAATCTGTTGTCTGCTGTGTCTTAAGTGCTAACTTTAGATGTGGGCTGCAAGAACCTGGAGTGAGCGCCAGTCTCTTTGGGAGCTCTCAAGTTAACAAGAACAAAACTTAGGTCTTGTTTTATAAAGAAACTGTGTACGAATGGACTGGCTGGAATAAGAAGGGACCTGTCACCCCATCGGCTAGATGGAAACTACAGGAGAGGAGACTTTGTGAGTACTTCCTAAAATTCCATGAAGTTCCTCAAAGGTTTGATAAAATTTTGATCACCCTGTGCTTGCACCCCTAGAGTTCCAGATAATATTCAAATCAGACCACTTCCTCAAGCAATTTTGTTATAAAAAGTGTATCCAATATTGTAACTGTGGACAGTCTGCACAATGATCTGTTTCTGTGTTTGAATTCTCAGGTTATTTAGCTAATACACTCTTTATTAAACGTTATAATTTCTGGGATTTTTTTTTGTTCCAGTTATCATCACTATAAGAGCTCATCAAGTGTGTCCCAGGTTGTCTGGTGATCTATTAAGGCAGACCTGCACAGCACCTGGCTGCGTGAGGGCCGAGTTGTCTCCTAAAAATAATTCCTGTTAAGTAGCCTTAAGAGTTGCCCATTAGGGGGTTTTCTGGAGAAAATTCTAAATCTTCTCTGCAGGCACCAACCTTTCTCAGGCCTGACCATACTTACATATATTCAAAAAATGGTGACAAACCTTTGGGCATTGAATTTAGTATTAAAATGAAACAAGGTTACCTTAGGTCAGTCGTAGTCATTCTCAGGTTTCATAAGGTTTTGAGGATAGCTTCAGGGAGTATTTTCCATTATACTATTAGGCTCTCTCATTGTTGACCTACTATCAATGCTTGTGTTAGCAATATTGGATTCTAAACAGTATTGCTTTGGCGCCCCTCTAGTGAATTTAATACTGTGTGGGAATGATAGCAATTCTCCTTCCTGTCTGGGTTCCTCTAAGCTGGCAGGTAATCAGTTAACATCAGACAGATTGATAAGAGAAAAAACTCCAAAAGTTTAATAATATGTGCGTGCACACACACACACACACACACACACACACACACACACACATATATTTACTGTATATATGGGAGAGACCCAGGAAAAACAGAGTAACTCTTCAAAAGACTTAAGTCACCTCTTCATATATCATGTGCTGAAGGCAAAACATGTTTTGGAAGGAGTGGGAAGATCAGATGGGAGCTCCCCAGGAAAGGCACAGGAAACAAATATAAGACTATTATGTAAATTTAAATTTTTACATATAAAATCTCTTATAAAAGGGCAACCTCCACCCAGCTTTCAGAGCCTCTCTTATGAAATAGTCTTGACTTTTGTGTGGCAAATTTTGCTTCCCTACAGTTTCCAATACCAAATGGAGAGACAACCCCCTCCTATGTCAGCTCCAGTGCAGCTTGATGCCTTCAGCACTCTGGGTGATGGTGGTGGAAAAGGAGTTCTCTAGAAAATGACTCTAGGAAAACTAAGCCTTTTTCTAGGCATCTATGAGAAAACCATGGAGACTCAAAAAATATTCTAGAAGCGTATTTTAGGGGACTAGGGAGCTATATAAATAGGTGTGTCAGTCAGCAAATCTGAATTATTTTGTCTTCATGGGCTGGTGGTGCATGAGGAATCTGGAATTCACAGATATATAATTAAGATGCTCAATTTTACCTATGAATTATTTCAATAAATAATTATAGCACACCTGCTATGCCTGGCAATGTGCTGTCTCCTGAAGTTACAGGTCTCCACATTAAGTAATACTAAAAATGTATTAATAACTGATTCTAATGATAATGAGAAGGTACATGAGGCTGATAACTGGGTTCTTTCTAGGCTGGTCAAGCAATCAAATTAACATCAGACAGAATAGTATGAGAAAAATAAATTTAATTACATACATATGGAAATTTACATGGATGTAAATTTTAAAGCAAATTGAGTCAAATGAGGGTATATATCCTGAGCTAAGGAATGAGATAGGGGTTTTGGCCTTCAAGGAAAGAGGAAAGGGAATCACGTGGTGAGGAAAGGATGACTTTATATGACAAAACCAGAAACTGTAATTCAGTGCTTACCTTACCATACAGATAGGTGTGGAATTCTACTTTCCAAAATGTGCAGATAGACTTTTCCAAGCTGCCCTCCATTTTAGATACCAGATGAAAGCTCAGATTGTTGCCTGTGCTTCAAGCCAACTGACTACACTTTGGAGGTTCCATAACCCTTTCCTCAGGTTTGGTTAATTTGCTAGAATGATTCACAGAACTCAGGAATCCTGTTTATTCACAGATCACCAATTTATTATAAAGAATACTAAAAGATATGAAAAGAAACACAGGGTGAGTTCCCAAGCAAAAGAGCTTCTGTCCACATGGGATCAGACAAGGTGGAATATGCTCCAGATCCCCAACTGGAAGCCCTCTGAAGTCCCTCCATTTGTGTTTTTTATGGAAGCTCTTTACTTAGATATGGTTGATTAAGACATTGGCTATTGATAATGGAACTTAACCTCTAGCTTCTTTTTCCTTCCTGGAATTCAGGGGATCAGACTGGAATTCCAAACTTTAAGTCACATGGTTGGTTCTTCTGGCAACCAGTCCCCATCCCATCTTTAGGTGATCCCCAAAGTATCCTTATTAAAATAACACTAGACACCTTTTTCACTCTCAACACTTGAGGAATCCCCAGTCTTTTGGGAGCTGTGAGGCAGAGAGTGTGGATGAGGACTAAATATATATTTCTTAAAAATCACACTATCACAGCTGTTTCAAAGAGAAACATCGAGAGTGGAATGGAGGAAGGAGGAAAAGAGAAATTAAGGTGCCTTTTGATTGCCGAGAACTGAGCAGCACATTTCAGAAAAGCGCCATCAGTGTTTGATCATACATGAAAATGGAGAATGTAAAGTTTTGCACATATATGCGCTATATATAGTATGTTTCCAGAAAGAAAGGCAGTAGGATCACACAAGTATCAGATACTGAGCTTTTCTTAGTATCCTGAGAGAGCAATTCTTTCAGTGTTGATGTCGAGAAATACCTGAGACTCCTTGTTCTTGTTGGGTTGAAATGAAGGCCCATTGATGCCCGCAGTGAGCCAGCACAGTGAATATTTTATGTTCGTTAGACATTCATTGAATTGAATTTTGCCAACAAAAGATAAATACGTTTATCATTTAAAAGAATGCCCTCCTTCAAGAAAAAGGGGTTATTTATTTGAATAAAAGGGTCCTCCAAGTTAAGCAGTTTCCTGCATATTTTTGTGTCTTTAAGACGACCAAGATTAACATGAAACATTTTTTTTTTTTTTTGATGAGAGTACAGGAGTAAAGAGAAACTGAAAGTTAAAGTGTTAGAAGTTAATTAAAGTTCAATCTAGAAGGGAGATATAACATCTTTGACAAGATAATAGGAGCCAATAGGAAAATGACTCAATTTATCTACCACGTTTTTGGAACACATTTGTTTTATCCTGTGAGGCACATCTGTGTATCCTTACTAGCATTGACTCAATCTTGTCAGGAGAAAAAAAAATGTTCTTTTCACTAACAGGCACTACTTTATTACTTGCTCAAAGATAAGATAAACTCGGTTGATGACCTGAAAGTAAGATGTATAAATAGTCCACTTAAAATTTGAGATCGTGATGAAAATATGTTGTCATGTTAAATAAGCTATTCAGTAATATCTAATCCTAAAGAAAGACAAGGCATTTCCTGACACTTGTTTATTGCTACAATGATATACTGGATATGAACTATGCCGCCAAAGTATCTACTCTCCAAGAAACAAAAATCTATCCTTCTAATACTGTTACCAGCCTGTTCAAGACAAATACATGCAATTTCATGTAATTTTGTCTAGGCAAATCAGCTGAATTTTATGCTGTCATTTTTTCTAGGCAAAGCTGATATCATTACCATATGACTGCAGCCAGCAAGAGTTCTGCCGTTATCTCATATCCTCACAGAATCTTTTCCCCCAAATGTCAATGTCGCTCAAACGCATTCCATATGAACAACATTCAAAGGAACAGTTCTGTCATGCTGCCACCCACCCACCCACCCACTTCCCCCTCCAAAATTTTCAGGCTTACAAGAGAAATCCAGGGCTTTACTGCCAAGAACTTGAAAGATATCTGATTTAAGTGCTTAATTCTAGGATGCGAGGCAGTGCAGAGCACAGCACTTGAGCTGTGAAAGACAGTCACAGGTTTTCACTGCAGACCCCAGTCTACCATTCTGTTAATTCATGCTTGATTATATATCATACTTCCCATTCCATTTCTCTGCACTGCTTCAGTACCCAACAAAAGCTCAGTGAGGGATCCACTTCTTTCCCCTCAATACACAGCCTCAGTGCCTATTAATTTTCACATAACATATGATAGTAATAATATTCATAAATTCAAAAGATAACCACTGCCACTTCCAGAACTTTTCCATATTACAGCATTAGCATTATACAAATCATGGTTATTGCGGCAAAAGAAAAAAACATTTCTTTCTAAACAGACAGGTAAAAATATATTGTATTATAATTTTAATTGCAATAATTTTTAAGCCCAGCCTCTCTTACAGATAAATTTACTTTTCATATCTTTATCTATAAAGTGACACAATCAATTTACCTAAATGTTTCTTGTCATAGTCAATTTGACTGCTATAATGAAATACCATAGACTGAGTGGCTTATCAAAAACAAAGATTTATTTCTCACATGTCTGGAAGCTGGAAGTCTGCGATCGGGGTGCCAGCATGGTTCGGAAAAGACACTCCTCTGCATTGCAGAGCTCCTTGTTGTGTCCCTACAAGACAGGAGAGTGTGAGTTAGCTTTTGGAATTTTTGTCAAAAAAGCGAAACTAACGGGCACTAATCCTATTCATGAGGACTGCATCCATATTGCCAGTTACCTCTCAAAGTACCCTCCAAATACCATCATATTGGGAAGCAGATTTCAACACATGAAATGTGGAGGAAAACAAACATTCAGTTCCTAACACTTCTATAGAGAGCATAAAGTCATTACCATCTTACAGGGCAGCTAGGCTCCATACAATTTGTTAGACTCTAAGATCGGTGAAGGCAGGACCAATGCCTTTTTCTTCCACCACCAGTTATTTAGTACTGTCTCTGAGAAGGCCCTGTGCCTGTATGATCACTGCTTTGCATGTGTGTGTGTGCACACGCACGCATTTGTGTGTATGCAGGGAGTTTAGGTAAGTGCAGAAGAATCAGGGGGCTTAGCCCTCCTTTTCTCTGACCAGGGCAACATCTTCCGCAGCTCCACTAGACAGCTCACACTCTGATTCTAGTTTTCCCAGTGCACCCTGCCTCTGAATTCCAGTTGACACTACCACTTCCTGCTGTCCATAAAGGATAGGAGGGGCAGCAACTTCCTCCTGTTGGTGTTTTCTGGGTGCCTCATCATCTCCTCTTTGGCTGTTTA
This sequence comes from Solenodon paradoxus, assembly GCA_004363575.1. Classification (NCBI taxonomy): domain Eukaryota; kingdom Metazoa; phylum Chordata; class Mammalia; order Eulipotyphla; family Solenodontidae; genus Solenodon; species Solenodon paradoxus. Next base: position 119,382 of record RJWH01000797.1, on the reverse strand, counting down.
GCCCTCTACCGCTTGTATACCAGTTTCTGGTAATTAAATGATCTCTGCTTTGTTTTCCTAGTTGGGTCTTCAAAGGAGCTTTGTTGAATGACACAGCCATGTAAAATTTACCAATGCTGGACATTGCTATTGAAGGATCTCTATAGCCCTCAGAGTGTCACTTCGTCCTGCTCAATCCCAGGTTCTTATGTGTTTCAGAGTGTGGAACCAGACCACCACCACCAGCAGTGTCAGCTGGGAATTTGTTAGAAATGCAAATCTTCAGCTCCTGCCTGACTCACTGAACTGTAATATTGGTTTTCTTCTGCTCTTGGATTGGGACTTACATTATTTGTCTTTTGTTTTCAGATCTTTGCATTCAGATTAGAATGAATCCACTGACTTTCCAGGTTTCTAGCTTGTGGATGACAGGCCATGAGGCTTCCCAGTCAATTCTTTATAATGCCATATGTATATATGAGACACATATGATATATATGTGTCTCATATATATATGCATTCATACATGCATGAGATGTATTTCTCTCTCTCTCTCTCTCTCTCTCTCTCTCTCTCTCTCTCTCTCTCTCTCTCTCTCTCTCTCTCTCCTTACCTACCTACTTACCTATCTGTCTAGGATTCATACATCTTATTAGTCTGTTTCTCTGGAAACCACTAATACATATTTGGTAACAAGAATGATTCTAGAGGACCAGAATTTTAGCAATAAGTTGTCTGAATTGGTTTTGGAACTTCTGGACTTCTATTAAAGATTTAAAGATTTAAAGATACAAATGATTCAATTTCCAGTATGAAAGAGAACATTGATTGTTTTTGAACATTTTTAAAAACTAACACATGTAATGAGGCTGTTTAGTTTACTTAGGCAAACTGTTAAAAGAATGAACTCAGGAATTTGAATGCCCAGTTCAAGCGGCACATAAATAACCTATATCTTCTATGTGGATTCTGAAAGAGACTCTTCTCTTGTTGCTACTAGACTGAGATTGCTGAAAATAAAACAGAATCTCATCCTGCACCTGGCCTAATTGCAGGGCAAGTTCAATCCTACAGTTGAAAACAGAGGGCACTGATAAGAAACAATGGGATCCTATGTGTTGGGATGGGGATGTGTGAGAAGATGCTGCTGAAGCTGAGGACATCAAGCTTCAAAGTCTCTTTAATTTTGGAGTCTGAACTTTGACTAGACTCCACTCTTAGTAGAAATGTTCTCCTGATCACTAGTGGTATCAGTCTGTCCAATAGTATCTGTGGGGAATAAGCCTGCATTGCCTGAGGAAATAATAATGTCTTCCCCTGAGATTGTTGCTATGCAAGACAATGCTGGGTCTCTTTACGATCTGCTCTCATTGTCCCTCTGTGCCTCTAGATATGTAACTAGATTAAAGCTCCATCAGGCTCCTCAAGATGAGGTACAATGTATAACCTATGAGACATTTCACTGCACTCCAAGAGGACTACTTGCATTTTTTAATTTTTACAGAAGAAATCTAGGAAAATGTGCAGGATGGATACAAAGGATCAAAGAATAATGTAGGAAGGATTAAATTCCTGATCAAGTTGGACCAGGTCAAATTTACTGATATGGGCTTATAAGGAGGGATCCTGCATCTAAAGTTGTAGCTTGGCTGGTCAAAAAGGACTCTAACCTTTTGTCTGGTTGATTGAAACAGGGAGCAAAAGGTGGCCCACAGTGAGTGAATTTGAAATGCCTTGGTTTAATGAAGAGGAGGGATTCAAAGGCTTGGGAAGATTGTAGTGTTAGAGTGGATTTGTCATTTAAAATCTACTCATTCACTCTCAGAGACTCCAGAATGACTGTAACTGTGAGCAATAAATGTGTGAGGGGAGCTCCAGCTTCCTTAAAGCGCTCTGTGATTACTATTCTCTCTAGGTCAGACCTGACAATGGGAACTTCAGTCACTGAACTGGGAAACCTAAATGCAATGTAGTAATTAGATCCCTGAGATTTCAGGAGTCAAATGAAAGCACTCAACCACCAAGTATTGGACAGTAAAGTCAAAGCAGCAATCAGAATAGTGTGATTCCACTGATCCAGCAATTCCACTTCTGTGTATTTATCCAGACTTTGAAAACACCGATTCAAAAAGGTTGATACAACCCTGTTTGTTGCAAAATTAATCACAATATCCAAGATATGGAAACAACTTAAGTACCCACTGGCTGATGACCAGATAAGGAGAGGTGGCGCGCGCGCACGCACACGCGCACACACATACACACACACACAGGAATACTATGCAGCTATGAAAAATCCTTCATTTGCAACCACATGACTGACTCATGAGGGAATTATGCTTAGTGAGATAAATCAGAAGGTGAAAGACAAATACTGTTTGTTTTACTCATATGTGAACCATAAAAAAGCAAAGCAAAAGAACAAAAGAAAAACAAAAGAAATTCCTTAGACTGACAATAGAATGGTAGTTACCAGAGAGGAAGGGAATGGAAAGATGGAACGGGTGGGAAGAGTTGATTGGTTGTTTGTGGATGGCCGCTGAACATTTAGTGGCAGGCAGGGTGTAGCACTTACAGTTGTTAGGGTGTGAAATTGTATAATGGGAGCTTATTTAGTGTTGCTAACTACCTAAATAAAAAAAGAGAAGAATAATATGACTCTCACAGATCTATGATGTTAGCTAGTTGACTGTGGTTCCTAGAAGTGAAATTGGTAGGAAGTTTACTAAATTCTTACTTGATCTGTACAAGCAGAAAAATTCCAGGACAAGTGAACAAAAGTCTAACTTAATAATGGAAACAGAGTCAAGTCCCTTAATCAGTTCCCAGAACTGAGCCAGTTTATAGAACCACAGGCCCTTTGAATTAAGAGGAAACCAGATACCCTTGGGAAGAGCCCAGGTACACTACTAAAACTATGCTATTCATCTTTCTCCTCACCTTCCCCAAAGCTACCTACTGCCTTTTGTCAGGATAATTGTGCATTAGCAAAAAGGAAGGAATCCAACATTTTGAGGGATTACTGAACACTGGCTCTGAACTAGGACTAATTCCAGGAACTGGAAATCATCATTGGGGCCCACAAATCAGAGTAGTAACTTATGGTGGTCAGGTGCTCAACAGAGTTTTAGCTCAGGTCTTTCTCAGTGGACCCAGTGGGGCACTAATCCCATCCCGTGGGAATATATTCTCTGGATTCTGGAGGAAACATAGTCTTCATTTGGTTGTTACTCTGGTCCACTTCCCAAGTGACCTGAAAAATTGCTAGTTTTGAGTGAAGCCCACAACAAGAGAGAGCTGTTTTAGGTCAACTCTGCTGTGTAAGCTGCTCTGCCACGTGGACCACACAGTCCTGCAGATCCACTGATGCTTAAAGTGTCAATGACTGATACTGCTTGGAGCCTTTGGCAGTCCCCAATCCGAATTGCAGAGTAGGCCATGAGGACCTTAGAGAAAATTCCTGCCATCTTCTACAGATAATGACTCTCTTCTTGGGAAACAGCTCTTGGCCTGCCACTGGGCATTCATAAAGACCTAATGCTTGACCATGGCCACCAAGTTATCACTTAGGTCACTAAGCTTCCCATTATGAGCTGGCTGTTACCTTGCTCAACTTGCTCATCAGGTTAGATGTGCAGAGCAGCACTCCACCATTGAATGAAAATGGAGCACATGTGATAGGGCCCGTTACAGACACAAGAACTTTACATGAAGTGGTTTATATGCCCATGGTCCTTGCTTTTATACACTGCCTCTCACAGCCTGCACTTGTGACCTCATGGGGAGTTCCCCATGATCAGTTGACAGAGGAAGAAAAGACTTAGACCTGGTTTGCAGATGGTCTGCACAAAGTGGACATTTGCAATACTCCAGCCTATTCTGGGACATTCCTGAAGAAAATAGTCAAAGGAAAACCCTCCCTCTGGGCAGAACTTTAAACATTGTACCTCGTGTTTACTTTACTTGGAAAGAGAAATGGTCAGATGTGCAATCACATATCAATTAACAAGCTATCGTCAACGGTTAGCATGTATGGTCAGGGACCTGAACAGTACATAAATGGATGACTGGTAATAATGAAATTTGTAGAAGAGGTATATGGATAGAATTCTATAAATTTCCAAAAATCCAAAGGTATTCACTTTCTATATGAATGCTCGAAAAAGGGCGACCTCAGCCAAGAAGGATTGTAAAATTATCAAATGGATAGGATGCCTTGTTCGGTATATTTCAGTCTCTTTTCCCAGTCACCCCGTCATCATCCATGAAGTCATGAACAGCATGATCATGGTTTCATGGATGAAGTCTGGCATAAGCTCAGCCTCATGGAGCTCTACTCACTGATCTGGCTGAGGCCACTACTGAGTAGTCATTCTGATGATACCACACACCAGCACAGTCCCCCTGATGAAGAGTTGATTGCATTGGACTTCTATAATGGAAGGGGCAGAGTCTTGCTCTGATTGAAAAAGACATTTTCTTTCGATACAGACCTGCAGTCCTTGTGTGTCAAACCTGAATTTATAAAATATCTTTTCTACCATAATGCCATTTCACACAACCTTGTTTCTGATCAAGATGCTTTATGCTAAAAGAAGTGTGGCAATGGGTCTGTGCTCAGGGAATTACCTTTCCCACACCACCCTCAAGCAAGTGACTTGACACAGCTGTGGAAGGGCTTTATAAAGACTCATTTGCAGGGTCAGCTGGGTGGCAACATGTTGTGGTGGCAGGACAAGGTTCTCCAGATGGTTTATCTATTCTGAATCAGTATCCAACATAGGGTGGTGTTTCTCTGATAGCCAGGATTCATGGGTCCAGGAATCAATGGATGGAAATGAGCGTGGTTTAGTCACTATTACTCTTAGTGATCCACTAACAAAATTTTTGCTTCCTGTTTCTGTGGCCTTATCATGTTCTGTTGGATTAGAGGTTTTAGTTCCAAAGGGAGAAACGTTTTCACCAGGGGACACAACAATTATCATTGAACTAAGTTAAGATTACCACACAGCCACTTTGGACTCCTCATGTCCATCAACCAACAGGCACAGAAAGTAGTTAACATGCTGGCTGGGGTGAATGATCCTGACTACCAAGGGGAAATTAGACTACAGCTCCACAATAGAGATAAAGAAGAATAAGTCTGGAACACTCTTATCTCCTCAGGTATGTCTGTATATTAACATGCTCTGTGATTAAAGTCAATGGAAAACTGGAACAATCCTATCCAGCAGCACCGTAATGGACCAGACCTTTCAGGAATGAAGGTTTTGGTCATCCCAAAAGCCAAAGAACTAGGACCACTCAAGGTGCTTGTTGAAAGCAAGGAGAAAACAGAACGGATAGAAGGAAAATGTAGTTACAAATATCAACTATGATCACATGACCAGATACAGAAAAATGAGGACTTAGAATCCATGTAATTGTTATGAATGTTTTCTCTGTATTTTGTTGTAAATATGTTTGTGTATATACACAATGTATCTTTGTTTTCTTTCTTTTCTTATTCCCTTATCATGTAACAAAGGGTGCATTGTCTTTATGTCAATATAGTTAGCAATTGTTTTTACACCACCATATGTAAGCTATGAGATATTAAGAAGAGTATACATTCACTCAAGGTTTTTCCCTTCTATTCTGAGGAAGGGACTAATGTACTTTCAGTTGTCCATAGGATAGCTGTTCAATGTTAGGTAGAATTATGACGCTATTATCTTTATTTGAGGGTTGAATATGGTATGTGGAGTTGTCTATGGTTGCCAGCTTGACAGGGATGGACTTGTGGTTCATTTCATGTGTTAACTGGGCCATGGATGCCCAGATAGCTCTATAAATATTATTCCTGGATGTGTCTGTTTCCAGAAGAGACAAGCATTTGACTAAGCAGTCTGGGTAAAGCAGATTATCCGCCCCCTACCTCTGTCCCACATATGGGCACCTCATCCAATCCACTGAGGACCTGAGCAGAGTAAGAAGGTGGTGGAGGGAGAATTCTACCTGACTGCTGAGCTGAGATTTGGGTCTGCTGTCCTTGAACTGGGACATATCATCAGCCCTCAGGTTTCAAGCTTTCAGACTTGGTCTAGTACTTACACCATCAGTTCTGCTAGAGACTTCAGCCTTTAAATTTGGACTGAAACTACACCATCAACTTTCTTAGGTCTTCAGCTTGTGGATGGGTGATTTTGTGATTTCTGAGCCCCTATACCACATATTTCTCTTCTTGTACTTCTACCTCTACCTCTGTCTCTGTCTCTACCTATCTCCTATCAGTTCTTTTTCTCTCGAGAACCCTGACTAATACACCTTCAGATTCAGAGATTCTGGAGCAAATTGTGCTTTAAAAAAAACCTCTCCAGATAATTTTGATGCAAACTAAGTTTGAAAACCACCACCCTAGAGGCCTCAGGACACTGTTCCAGAGTTGAAGAGCTCTGAATCCTAGACCTATCCGTGCATTTGCAGGAGACCTAAATGTTCCCTAAATGAGATCATCCAACTTCTTAGCAACATCAATTAATAAGGCAGGTAGAACACTACACCATATTGATGAAACTCATTATGCAAGAATTCTCTTTTACTAACTCCAATTAATTCTTCCCAATTATCAGCTGAACTTCAATTGAATAGCTTTTCATTTTGACCTGATATTATCCTTTTCAGACTAATTTAGAAATGTTGACAATATTCAGAGTTTAAGAATCTTCACCAAGAATAATGTATATTTCCACATCCTAAATTCATGATTAAAAGTAGAAATGATTGGGTTGCCTTCAGTTCTATTACATTTTTCAAGCCCCTATTCTAGTCCTGAGGGAGGCTAAGAAAACAAGGAACTTGACAGATGCCATAAGGGTAGGAATCACATCTATTTGTTCACTGACATAGGTCTGGACTATAGAAATCATGTTTTTAAAGCTCTTGGGGCTTATTTTAAAGTTGCAGAAAAAGTTTAGAAAATGTAGGATATCAAATAGCTATGGAGACGCATATTATTGAGAAATTGAGCAACTGTATCTCGTTCAGAATCCTCTACCCTAGATGCAGAAATCATATAAGGACAGTCAAAACAGCATTATTCCAGGTTAAAAATCTGAAGTTGTCTTCCCCAGGTGCCAATTATTGATGGTTAAGATGCTGGTCGAGTCTAACCAGACTTAGACAAGAAACCAAGGTCAAATGACACTCATCAAAGCAACTCAGAGAAAAAGAGCTGCCTTGGAGCTGAGGATGGAAGAGGTGCAAACATTTTCAACTACAAAAACTATCCAAGTCTAATTTCTTCTGCTCTAAAACCAGAAGGATTCCTTTTCAAACTTCCAGTTTATTCAGCTTTGTCTGGTTCAGAACACACCCGTGCTCAGGCTGGGATCTGAGCATCACAGCTCAGGATGGCCAAAGGGGAAGAGTGACTAGGGTAGGATTTGGGGAGAGGTAAAGGTAGGCATGCTGGGGATTGGTTGGCATAAATAGTTTAATTAGAACTTTTTACACATGCAGCAAGAAGGTTTTTTTTTTTAAATATTTTCTAGTGTTAGCCTCATTTAGAATTGACTTTGAGATCACCCTAAAAGGGCTCATCACCCTCCAAAAACTATTACGAGCTTATGTTCACTCAAATGAAAGGACTTGGAAATAAACTTTCACAATACAGGAGGAAAGGTGAATGTCCACATTTCAGTTGGATCACAGTGTTTGCCCTAGGGGAAGAAAGGCATCCTTTAGAGACCTAGGAAGCTGGGGGATTTGAGTGAAGAATTTTCTGAGTCACAGCAGGGTATGCAGAAGGCACACACTTGTCTACATGGAAACATTATTTGACATCTGCTTTTTATTCCATTACTTAATACAATGCTGTCATTGCCATCAATTTTATGGGGCTTTAGGCAAAATCCTCCAGCAATTCACAGTCCGTTACTATTACATGCTTCCTCTCACACTCAGGTACCACAGTTCCAGCCCTCGGTTTCTCTACTTTTGACACACCAAAGCTCCGTCATAAGGTACGCGAGTAGCAGCTGTGGTAATCAGAACTTAATTAAGATAGTCATATAAAGCTAATTGCCCCCTGAATTTTGGGTTGTTGCATAAACCTGTTTTAAGGTGAGACCATTCATTTCCTGTTTCTGAAATGAAATTTCCACTCAGAGAAATGTATAATGATGTTCTCTCTCTCATACCTTCCAGTCACTATCACAATAGTATTTCTGAAAGCAAGAGTTCAATAAAGGGAAATATTTTACTTCCAAAAAGTATCTTAAGGATTTTCTTCATTTAACTGTTCATTAATATCTCTGAACCCATTCTCTACAACCCTGAAAATAGAAGCTGAGTATAAGATTACTACAATTGCTACAATTTTTGCCCCAGTGGTGACAGCTTCCTGGTAAACAGAATGTGCACCATTGTTCCAGAACCAAGAAAAAAAAATCTAAGTGCCTCAAGATCCAGTTTCAACAAATTCCAATTCTCACTCTCCAAAGTGAAAGAAAGCATCTCTATTGATTTCTGATATAAACAACAGGATCAAAGGAGTTTGCCGTTTTTGTTCCAAGTCCCTCTATCCTTCTTTTATTATTTTACTCTTTTGCTTTCCTTGCCTTTGATTGCCTTGTTATAGAATGAACTCATTGAGACATCTTTTGTTCTTAGCAAATTTTTCCCCTGAAGAATTTTAGAGCTATAAGGAACTGTAATTAGATGATCAGATGATGTGTGGGTAAAGTCTGAATTGACTATGACATCCTCCAGATGTTCTCATGACTTTTTGGCACTGAATGCTGACTTTGTGGCCAGAGTCCTGTTTTGGGCTCACTGCTTTAATTATTGATGGACCGGATACTGTCTTCAGTGATGGCGCAGCTGGCAGCCTCTTGACCACCTAGGAAAATACTGTGGGAACTACACAGTGGTATTTTGCCATTTCATGGCAATTTTGGAACTCATACTTATCACAAATTCAAAAAGTCTAAGTTGTCTCCTAGGTATTCATTCATTCATTAAAAAATTAAATATGATTCACATACAAAAAAAATTCATTCTTTCAAAGTATATAATTGAGTCATTTTAGTTTATTTACAGGATTGTGCAATCATCACCACTATTTAATTTAATTATATTTTCACCACTTCAATAAGAAACCCACACCCAAGATGGTCACTCACCCTTTACCCCACCTCCAAATACCTGCCAACCATTAATCTATGGATGGCCTATTCTGACTACTTCTTATAAACAGAACCATACAATATTTCTTTTTTTGCTTGTATTTTTTTACTTGCCATAATGTTTTCAAGGTTAATTTAGGTTGTAGCCTGTAGGAATACTTCACTTTTTATTCTTTTTATGACTAAGTATTATTTGTATGTATTTACCACATTTTCTTTATCTATTCATCAACTAATGACCATTTGGATTGTTTTCACTTTTTGGTTGTTGTAAATATAGAATATTCAGGTTTTGAGGGGACTTATGTTTTTAATTCCCTTGGTTATACAGCTAGGACTAAAATGATTTGGTCATGTAATAATTTATTACTTCACTTTAGAAGAACTACCAAACTATTTTCCAAATTGGTTATACCTTTTATATTCCTATCAACAATTTATAATAGTTTCTTCATAGTCTTGCCAATACTTGTTATTATTTGTCCTTTGTAACAATTCCAAGGAATGGGAAGGAGTATTTCATCTTGGTTTTAATTTCCTTAATAATTAATGATGCCAAGCATCTTTTAATGTGCTTATTGGCTACTTGTATAGCTTCTTTTGAGAAATGTGTATTTGTATTCTTTGTCTAGTTTTAATTGGGTTATCTTTTTATTGGTAAGTTGTAGTGATTTTTTAAAGATGGAAGGTATATGGGTATTTTCTAGGTAATCTCAACTAGGCATATGATTTGTAACTATTTTCCCCATTCTGTGGATTTTCTTCTCACCTTTTTGATTGTCCTTTGCAACACAAAGATTCAAACATTTAATTAAATCCAATTTATCTATATTCCTTTTGCTGCTTGTAGCATTCATTTATTTTTGATTCAAAATACATAGATTAGTTAAGATAACATTTGTACCCTCAAGTCAATCAAATTCTTACATGAAGAAAACAAACATATAAACATACGCATCAAGGAACCTCCTTTCCCAGATCATCATTTTCTTCATCCAAACTCCATGTCATCTCCTGAAAGACACTTGCTTCCTCACCCTCTTCCTTATCACCTCTTGTCATTTCCTAACTTCATTTCTCACCCACCAGAGTGTAAGTTCCACAGAGATAAGAAATTTGTATGTCTTCATTTCTGAATCCTAAGCATCTACAACAGCTCCTAGGACTTAGTAGCTGCCCAATAAATATTGGTAAAAAGACTAAATCTTACTATCACTGATATAAAAATGGATTAATTCTACTGAAAAAGATAAAATTCACTTTAAAAAGAGAGACTTGAATACATCTTGAAAGATAAATTGGTGAAAAGGACGTGGAACTAAAATAAAACAAAGAGAATTTTAGCAGAGGAGATGCATGAACAAGTTCCACAGACATTTTACTAGGACATAGTGATGGATTGAAATGTCCACTTTGGTGGCAAAATCATTCTCAGTGGGTGCTTCAAGGAAGTGGAGTGAGGGAGAGTAGAGACCACTGGACAGGGAGTCTAGGATTTTCGTCCTAATGTCGCTAATTTGTTAATGACCTTTGCGAAGATTCTATAAGTTTCAGGACTTAGATTTATCTATAAAATTAAGTGGTTGATTTTTAAACATCCTCTAATACACAGTCTATAATTCAGAAGGAAGATTAACTTTTAATATCTTCAAGTTGAAGGATCATTTCTTTCCTTTTTCTTCTTTATTTCTTATACGAAATATAATAATGCAGTCATGATCACAAATCTTAAGCGTGCAACTCAATAAATTTTTACATATGTATGCTCCCTTGTAATAACCACTCAGTTCAAAATATAGAACATTTCTTTCACTTTAGAAAGTTTCCTCATGCCTCTTCCCAATCAATAACTTCCCAGAGGTAAGTCACTATTACGACTTTCATAAATACAGATTAATCTTGTCTATTCTTGAACTTTATTTAAACAGACCCACATATAATGCCCTGTGTCTACATTTTTTCCCCAGTATAATATCTGTGAGATTCATTTATGTTGTTCATGCATCAGTAGTCCTTGTTTTACTGTTGAGTAGCATTCTGTCATATATCATAATCAGTTAAAGAATTTTGAGGCTGTTTAGAGTTCATGGTTATCATGCACTTGGAGGACATATTAACACATTTTTCTTTTGGGCTTTCACCTAACAGTGGAATTATTGATTCATAGGGAGTAGACTTATGCTTAGCTTTGGACATATATACTGCCAAATATTTTCCAAAGTATTTCTGCCAATTTACATTCCAATAAGTAATACATGAGAATTCCCATTGCTTAACATTCTTTTCAAAAGTTGTTATTGTCAGTCCTTTAAATTTGAACCAATCTGGAGTATGCATGGTGGTGTCTTGTTGTGGTCTTCATTCGTAATTCCTTATCCAGATGATAATAATCTTTTCTCCTGTTTATTGGTTATTTATGCATAGTTTTGTGAGAAATGAAAAGAAGTACTTGTTCAAGTTTTATTCCCATTCTAAATTAATTTTTATTATGGATTTCTAAAAGTTCTTTATGCATTCTGAATGTGAATTTTGTCATGAAGCTACATGTTGCTCTTTATTATTTATATATAATTATTAGTATAAATTATGTATGTATATGTATATAAATCATATTTTATATTAATATAACACAAGTTTTAGATATATTTACATAGCACAAGCATCATGAATCATAACTATTATCAATTTTACTAAAGTCTAATTTAACTCACTAGTATTTTTTGCTCGAGAAAGCCTTGCTTATCCCAAGTTTAAGCAAATATTCATCCTATTTCTTATAAAAATTTGATGATTTAATCTGTATGTTTATAATTCATCTTCAATTTATTTCAGCATAAGACAGAAAAAGGTCCAATTCACCTTTTTTCCATACAAATATTCATTTTCTCCAGCACCAACTATTCCAATTGACCATTCTTTTATTTCAGTTAATTGCAACATTGTCTTTATCATTAATCAATGATTGTACAGTGTGGGTTTACTTCTGAACACTCTATTTTCTTTCACTGGTCCATTTGTCTATCCTTGTACCAACATCTTCATGACTTAATTCCTGTAGCTTTAGAGTAAGTCTTGAAATTTGATAGAGTATATCTTCCAACTTTTTCTTCTTCAAATTGTCTTGTCTTTTCTAGTCTTTTTACATTTCTATGTACATTTTATAAGCAACTTGTCAATTTACACATGCACACAGGCACACACATGAATGGGTAGATTTTGGCTGGGTTTACATAGAATCTATAGATCAGTTTGGAGGAGAACCGACATCTTAACAGACTTAGTTATCCAAACCATAATACCTTTCCACTTATTTGTCTTCTTTAATTTCTCAATGTTTTGTAGTTTTAAGCAACAAATGGAAAATGAAATAAAAAAATACAATTTATAATAGCATCAGAAAATTCAATACATACAGTGCATAATATAAACCACCTCAGAAGATACTGTTTTTCTATTACATCTTCGTTTTGGAAGAATTTGTGGATCTTATCTGTTGATGCATAATGTATAAATATGTTAATTTTTATTATTTCATGGATAAGCATTATATATGATTTATATTTATTTGATCTTCATCAAGGATATTGATACCATATGTAAATCTAACTGAAAACTGCATGTCTTTATAGAAAAACCCAAAGAATGCAGTGGAATTGTGCTTTGCTTATTAATTTTTCCACTAGGACTCTTAAAGTCTTCTTCTTGAATTCTGAGCCTCTTTATTCTTCCACAGAGTAACTTTAATATTGATAAACTCATATAGTTATTGTTTTTTTCACCATCATTCACTTATCAGATATAATGTTTTTAGTAAAAAATGTTTAAGAACACTCTTAAAATTATTATCTCATTCAATGCTTAAAACAATCCTATAAATATAAAGGGCAAATAGCATGTCTATTTTACAGGAGCTGAAGCTGAAGGCAGAGGGTAAGGGCTTGTCTACCACAGTCATCTAGCTGACATTTAGTTAATGAAATATCTAGAACTCATAGCCAGTTCTCCCAGTGGCAGTTATCACTGCTTCTAGCAACTGTAAATTTTTTGTTGTTCCTAAAATAGAGCAAGAGAGTAGAAGGATAATTGCCTCAATACTATGCTTCATTTTTAAAACCGTAGCCTAATTTAGTACTGACTACACAAGTACAGAAAATGAGATCTTGAAAGGGAGCTCTGCTGCTATGAAGGAGTTCACTTTTTTCCTGATTAGTGTAAATTAATGAGATAAAATGACTTTAAAACTACTTTAAGATACAGTGAAAGCAGAGTACCTTTGACGTTTCTTTTAATACCTACTCATGTGTGACACAAACTTCCAGTGTGACAAAGTCCTAGGGAAGTTGCTGTCCTCACACCCAGCATGGGGCATTTCATGGCTATTATCCTCATGGAAAGAAGTTTGGTCGTAAGAACCCAAAGATCCAGAAAGGCACACATCTTCTAAGCCTATTGAGCTCATCCCAGAGAATTTATCTTAAAGACTTGGTTCCTTTGATATTGATTTTTAAGTCAAAACAGAATATTTTATGAAAATATTATGGCTAACTACAATTACCAAGACATCTTAATATGTATTCAAATCCTAAATATGTATTCAAAATCAAAGAATAGTAAGTAGGTAGGTTCAAGTATATCTCGTCTGTAGACACAAAACATGATCATTCCTGTATAATGGGCACTGACTTTATGTCCTAAACTCAAAACTGAGTGCGTGGGGCTCATTCTCAATACCAACCCCTTAGTGTCTACACTCAGGACAGGGCCTCAGGAAGCAACTTAGCTTCATGAGGCTAGGAACATAGTGATTGGACATGGTTTTCCCTTTTCCAACTCAGAAAGATTGAATTTTCTGCTTCCTCTGTTCCACTGCCCTCTTTACCCAAATCATAGGTGGCTCTCATTTATGGTATATTGTTGATTCTTCCTTCTCGTGCTTTCCAGCCAGGTCTTCAGCATCCCAGCCTATAACAAGAAAAGGAAAACCTGCATGTTTTGGTCAAAGTCTGTTGAGAACCCAGTAACTAAACAGTCTGTTGAACTCACTATGAACTTTTAGCACCACAGGAAAAATGGGAGAAAGAATTATTTCAAAGCCCTACCTTATTACAGAATTGGCTTGACTTTTTTAGAAAAGTCTGACAGAAAAGAAATTGGCATTGCAGTGTAAGTAAGGAAAAATAGAACTGATTCATGTTTCAAATGTCTGCTGTTTCTGATTAGGATAGTCATATGACATATAAGCACAGAATACTTGATGTATTTAAACAAGTTCTTAGCTCAATCCGGCTTCTCGGGACTGGACAAATGAGCAGACAACTTGGGAAGAGACCGTCAGTGGCTTTCAAGTTCTTTTTAACTGACAGGCATTTTTTTTCCAGATCTCAAAGCCATGTTGCAGCCTTCATGTCCACAGCTTGTTTGTGTTTCTCTGCTGTCCACCTCCCTTTTTCAACCCCACTCTTGGAATTTAGTCTTACTGGGAGGATTAAGGAAAGAAAAACATAACTCTGTGCTGAGCTCATTTTACCACATGTTACAGTATAGCTAGAAGCCAGAGCGCTTCTGAAAGACTCAACCTGAATTCTGCTCTACTACAGGATAAGTCAGAAAAAGCCAGAGGTGAGAGACCCAAACACCACAGGTTCTAAGCCTTAATCAATCCCATTTTGCTCTCTAGAGTAACCAGTTTATTTCCTTCCAATCTAAGCTGGCTCTCAGGGGGCACAATTGTTCCATACACTTTAAGAGAAGGTCCATTGTTTCCCAAGGGTTTAATAACCACAGTGTGGTACAAGGCCTTTCAAAGTATTATATGACCCTTCTTAAAGCATTTGCCTCCATATCTGAGGTAATGAAAGGGATATAAAAAAGAATTTTTCTCAAGGAACTAGGTGTGAGAGAAATCGGTAGTTCTTTTTACTCCCTTTGTCTTATTCCTTCTGTAGTCATAGGATGTTCTTGAATATGCTGAGCCTCAGCAAGTTACTAATATATGCTATTTGTAATTTGTGGGTAGCCCTTGAAGAAAAAAAAGGACAGCTGGTTTTAAGGAATTATTCTACATTTACTAGGCTTTGCATGGGACACAAAGAAAGAATCTAGTACATTGGAACACACCTTATTTGCTACAGACTTAAGTCCCCTAGGATTGTGCTGTTTGCTTAGGAAACAAAGAAAAATCTAGAAGTCTGGGATGGGGTACATGTAATGGGAACTCATATGAGCACCCTTTTTCATTGTTATGACTTAAATGTCCAGAATGCTAGCCCTGAAGAAGCCATACAAATTCCATGAGTAATGTCAATAATCATCAGCCTCTTTGGTTGCCCCACTGTGAATCCACTGAAGTTTGAGATTGTGAAGAAGAGAAATGAGGAAAGGAAGACAAGAGAATGCCAGTGTTGAAAAGAATAGTATAGTGTATCCCGCAGATGTGGTGAACTGACAATTCAAGACCGAATTAGACTTGATATATTTAACAGATTTAGAACTTGAATGTTTTTAGCCTGGGAAGAGCGCCAAAGATCGCCACAGCTTCCCACCATTTGATTGTCTTACGCCTGGCATATTTCATGGATGTTTCTTGTCTGATCTCTGAAGGCATTGAGTTAGTTTTCCCGAAAGCTTCCTTTTGCAATGAGGAAATCAAGGCCTTCAGGGGTCCCACAGAGCTATCTGTAGCAGTTAGTGATAGAATCCATGTTTCCTAATCCCTGCTCAAAACCCAACAACAGATGCCTCGTTTTGTGCTGGGCAAGGTATTGTTATATTTAATTCTCACAAGAGATAGGTCCTGATAACTGTCTCCATTTTGTGGTCAGAGGAAACTGAATGAAGATGGTCAAAGGAAATTCATAGGGTCATTCAGCGATGAAATTTGTTGGCAAAAGCTTTCACTTCTATCTCTTCTGTTCCATGTTTCCTTATCTAGGTTTCAGGAGAAGATGCCAGGTGACTTTACTCCTGATTTTTAGAGGATGATCGAAGAGGCCAGATGAAGCAAAATAGCAGGCATATGGAAAATTAAGTGGACTATAGGCTTCACCTGAACAATTCATTAATGTTGCTGCTTTATTCAAATCTTTTGTAAGAGCTATGAGTTATCTAAAATCTGCCTGATATTTTAAGTAGGTCATAAACTTAAATGGATACATTGACTATAATTTAGAAAAATGATCCTTTTAATCTGTTAGTATAAGCTGTACTCTGATTTTGAATATAATTAAGGATTCCAGTTTGATTTTTACCTCTTGAAATGACTTAGGACAGTTGCTTGACCATTGGGTTTGCCACAGTCTTATTTCTTTTTCTTTGGTGACAGTAAAAGCTGATTTTAGATTTCAAAGAGAGGAAAGTGTTAGAATAATTTCTGGAGTAGTTTTAAAAAGATTTGCTGAATTTGTAAATCAAATAACTTATAAATGGTTCTCACTTTATGCAGTAGATGGGGCCTAGGAGACTATAATTGCATCTTTTTCTAAGGTGACGCTGAATCCAATTTCACAATGTAGTATGAGGGCTAGGAGAAAGATTGTATGATCAATGAATCCTTTTGTAAAACAAAGAATCATTCTGAAACACAAATGATCACCCAAAAGCAAATTTATTTTACCAGTTACGATTTTAGCACAGTAAATTTTCTTAAAAATCATGCACTGAAACATTTTAAATGTAACAGTTTTTCCTAGAGGATATTACAATACACAAAAGCTTGCCCCAGATTTTGATACTAGTGTATGATTTTTATAGGCAACTAAAACAGTGCAAGAAATGTGCATTTGAGATTGGTTTTCCTGGATGAACAGATAATAGCAAAGAAGTATTGATTTTCACTTGTCTGTTCCTTTTTCATTCTTTAGTACATGCTTCAAAGGGGTCAGCTGCAAGCCATTTACACTTTCACACAAAAATTAGATCTTTGAAATACAGGAGAATCTCTCACTCTCTACCCCTTCTTCTGAGATAAAACAATGAAGCGCTAAAACCTTTGGTGAGCCGTAGAATCCTTTGTTTCTTCAGTGCTTTGTGAAATGAAGAAAACGTGTGAAGTTCACTTCAGAGAGCGCAAGCTCTGCTGAGATGTTTAGACTCAACTCAAATGTTGGGAAGGATAATCAGAATTTGGGATAAATTCCTTTTTTTTTTTGTCCTTTAGTGCTTTAACATGTGGGTTCACATTACTTCCTCCTACAGCATCGCTAGGTGTTTTGGGGGCCCTCCATTCTAGTGATGTGTGGAGTGTGCAAGACGGTACAGTGAAGTGGATCCAGAATGAGAGGCTCACGTTCTTGTTCCAGCCATGTGACCTTGGACTATTTGTGTCTCTATTTTCCCATAAATATATTAATAGCTGCTCTACCCACATCTGGAGGCTGCTTTAAGCATCACACAAACAAGCACATGAAAGGGTTTTCAACAATACAGCAGTGAAAGTGGAGACATGTGACTAAGTGCTGTCTGCCATGGATGCCAGAGAATCAAGTGGAAAGAAGGGCATTTCTTCTGGAACAGTTCCCGGAGCTGTCGGGAGGCAGGGCCAGGGACACAGGGACACAGCATCAGGGTTCCCAGGAGAAGCGGAGAAAGACCCTGAAGCACGTGCGACAGGTGTGAGGTAGTCTCTATCTGCCGTTCTTCCTCGTCTGCCCTTGACCATGGTCTCTGAGGAGAAAGACTACCCTGTACAATCAGGATGGGGACAGAAAGGAGGGGCTTATCAGCTGCACACCGTCTTTCCTCCTGAACTCTTTTTGGCTAAGCCCCTCTTGCTGTCACCGCCAATCTGATCAGGATTGCCAAGTGCACGTTAATGGTTTCTGTTTTCTTTCTTTCCTCCTCTGCTTCTTTCTCTGTCATGTTTGACCTTAATGGGTTTTTTTGTTGTTGTTGTTTAAGATTTTCATTGAGAAAAGTGCATCACATTTATGTCTCGTTCGGAACCTAATTCTAAAGAACACACTCCATGTCAACCGCCTAAGTGGATAGAACTCTACCAGGCCTCCCAGGAGCTCCCAGTCAGCTTTTCCAAATGACAGATTTCTTTCCTCCCTAAAGGCAGCCTTATCCAGACCTTACTGTTATTTAAAAAATAGATTTGTCATTTGTATCCTGTAGCCCCAAAGAGTGAAGTTTAGTTTCCCATATTTTTAGCTTTCTATAAATGGGATAATACTGTATGTATGTTTGTGTCTTTTCCCTTCAATCTTATTTTGTGGTTTGCAATCATATTGTTTCATATTGAGATGTTCTGGTTCATCTCTGTATAGTTTTCCACTGTATGACTCTACCATAGCTGATTTTCTTTTCTACCTATCAAAGCACATTTGAATTGCTGTGTTTTCTGGGTTATTATAAGTAATGTTGAGATCAATAGACTAGAGCTACTGAGTCATAGGACATGATCTCTTATTTCTCACCACACAACATTTACGAGATTCAATTGCTCATTATCTTAACAATACCTGACCTTGTCAAACACCATGCCTTACAGCACCTATTGATTGGCCCAGGTAACCATGTGTTGCAATTTCTGGTTTAAATCCCCCATACTAGGCTGCGAGCTTTCTGAAGGCAGGGGTCATACCTTATTTATAGGCTCATAACACAGAGCCTAATTCATAATGGATATGAGTAAATATCTATTGAATGAACCACGAAATACTCATTTGTCTGAATTCTCAGTTGAACTGAAGCTTAGTTTCAACTGAGATGAAAATATACTATCAGTTGCTAAACTGGAGAATCTAACCCTTGAGAAAAGGTAAGTGTATGATTTTATGGCTCCACTGAAATAGCGGTGACTTCAACTCTCCATTTATACTGAATTTTGAGTTGGAAGAGAACTTAGAGGTCATGTGATGAATGTGTATCATTTTACAGATAGGGTACTGGACATCCAGTACTTGATGAACTTGATCCCACAGCTATAAATCTGGGAGTCCCATCCCTATCTCCTAAGTACATCCCTTTCCGTTAAAAGTGATATATTAGCAACCATGGGAAATGGTGGTTTTCATTTGGAAAAATACAGTGTGCATGAAAAGGAATTTAGTGAGATATGGAAAATTGTCTATCTGTGTGTGGTTGGTAAAAGATAAGGGAATAGAAACCATACACTGAAGGTTTTGACTCCCTGGATGACCGCATTCTACGCTGAAGGAGAAGCAACTGTTCTGCAAGCGTCTGCAGGGTTGGGCTTGGATCTGTGGGTCAGCCTATAAGAGCCCCTGGAAGTAGCTCTTGGGTCGCTTACACACTGAAGGTTCCTGTCCATCTCTGGAGTCCTTGGCTACCACTGCTAGCTGCTAAAGTGATGTGGTGACATTGAAAAGTAGCCAACCTGAGCTCCCCTGGTGAAGATGGTCCCTGAGCTGGGATTTTCTAGTATAACTTTACCATGCAGGTGACCTCATTGCTCACTTTAAAACACACAAATTTGTGATGAGACAAAAGGCAAAGTCATCTCACTAGGATAGTAAACCAGGGATCGGTGAATCAAAATGCTACCTGTCAGTTTCTGTGACATGTCCATATTTGTCACACTGTTAGGGAGATGTCAAACAGAAAGAAGTTTTGTAAATTATTTAACTGATGAATGTAAGCACAGCTGATTCCTCAAATGTGTTCCTTTATGGTCTTATTGAAATTCATATTGTTTTCAGAGAGATAGTGTCCTACCATCTTAACCCCAGGGAAAATGACTGAACAAGAATCTTAAGGGGAAGCAGAGCTAGAAAATGCCAGGGGCCCTTTAGCTGTAGTGGGATATGATGCCATGAGTGCTTTAAACAGTGTAATCATCAAGATGCAGCTCTGCTTACCTGCTGGCACTTTGACATTAGATGGACTATTCTGCTAATTACTCAATTGAGTACTGCCTACTTGACTTTTTGAGTTCCTTGATTTAGAATGTTATCAGATGGAGTGTTTTGCTTTCCAGTCTCTGCCTCTGTCCTGCATTAAGCAAAGAAAGAAGCTGTAATGGAGAAACTATGCAATGAAGTATACTTTTTGCCCCAGGGTACTAAAAAATTGGTAAGAATAATTTTTTTAAATAAACAACATTACATTCTTCCATTCTTGATTCAAGGCATCTCTGTTCTAGGAGATGATTAGTAAAAATAGATACATATCATACTTAGTATAGTAAAATATATAGTAAAATAATTTTAAATAACAATAAATGCATATTTTGATATGTAATTGAGAATGGATACCCAAATTGCATTAAAGGAAAAAAATAACAAAATAATTGCCTATCTTAGGTTACAGTTTGTTCAGGGTTTTAGAGTTTTTATATTAAATCCAAATAGTTCAGAGTTCTTTTCTCTTCTCTTAGGACACCTCTTCATGTGTGTTGACAGGCAAGCAAGCCATAGACTCATGGGCATGACATTTCTTGCCAATATCATCCAATGACTTTCCTTTCAAAAAAGTAAATATACAGCATGAAGACCAAGCTCTATTTTCATTTTAAGGCATCCTTTCGATATTGCTGTTCCATTGAAATCCTTCCTTCTCTATGACCTGACCCTCGCTGCTCAGTATTGCTTTTTCCATGTGTATATTCCTCTGCAAGCCTGTTGGAATTTGGCCTGGAAAAAAGACATATGGGTCTACATGAGGTTATAAAACCTAGCTTGGAAATCCACAGCTTCTTATAAAAACACTATTTTTTATAAATATACCATTTTAAGGAAGATGGTTACTAAGCAACCTGATTTAAATTATTATGAGAAATGGGAGGAAATTCTTCCATTAGGTCTGTTTTTACTTAGGTCAAAAGTTTTTTTTTTTTTTTTTTTTTTGCCTGTGTTGGTTTCAAATCTATTTTTCTTTCTTTTTTAGTGCATATATATGGTCTGCCTGTTAAACATGGGATATTAGGTGGGCCCTGTAGGCAAAAAATGGGGATGAGTTCTCCCACAGACTATGCCCTCAAGGAGCTAAGTGTGTTTTGGGGGTGTCTTAAGGGTGTTTAAGGTTCCAGAAAGCCACTTAAATTGCTGAATTGCAAAAAAGAAATTTAATCCAAGGGTAGAAGTCCAAGGCTGCATATGCATGTGAGCCTCGTGAGGTCTGAGGCCAGATCCTGAAGGACAGGAGTAACTCAGGGCAGCTTCTCCTTAGTGCTCCCAGGTTTCAAGTTTCTCCCTGCTCAGCTGCTTCATCATCCTCACTTTGTGGATTGCTTTTATCTGCTTTTCTATGAATGTGTTGGGAAAACTCACCCAAATGCTTTGAGTGTCTTTTAAGAATATTATGACAAAATACACGTCATAAAAATGATCACTTTGATCACGTTGAAGTACACAGTTTGAAGACATTAATTACATTCGCTGTGTTGCGCAACCATCACTGTTATTTAGGTACAGAGCATGGTTATCACCTCCAACAGAAACCCCATTACCATCACCATCAAGCAGTCCTTCCATATCCCCCTCTTCCAAATCCTTGGCAACTTCAGTCTGCTTTCTGTCTCTATGAATTTGTCTGTTCTGGACATTTCTATAAATGGAATCACAGTATATATAATCTTTTATGTCTGGCTTTTTCCTCTTAGTCTAGTGGTATCAAGGTTCATCCATGTTGTAGCATGTAACAGGACTTCATTCTTTTTCATGGATAATTAATATTCCTTATTTGGAGATATCATATTTGTTTACCCATCTGTGGATAGATATTGGGGTTGTTTCCTTTTTTTAAATTAATAATGATGTTGTGAATATTTCTGTACAAGTTTTTGCTTGAAAACTTGTCTTCAATTCCTTTGAATATGTATCTAGGAGTAGAATTGCCAGTTTATAGTATAACTCTATGTTTAATTTTTTAAGAAACTATCAACCTTTTTTTTTCATAGCAACTGCACCATTTTACATTCCTATCATCAATATACAGGAATACCAATTTCTGTATATCCTTGCCAACATTTGTTATTTTCCATTATTTTTTTTTTATCAAGGTCACCCTGTAAGTGTGGGGTAGTACTCTGTGTGATTTTTATTTGAACTTCTTTAATGACTAATGATACTGAAAGCTTTTCATGTGCTTGTTGTCCATGTGTATATATTTTCTGGAGAAATAGCTATTCAGATTCTTTGTCCATTTAAAAACTGTGTTGTTTGTTTTTCTATTGCTGAGTTGTAAGAGTTCTCTACATATGAACTTAAGGTACATGGCTTGCAATGATTTTCTTCTTTTCTGTGAATAATCTTTTCACTCTCTCAGTAATTATTCTAAATACATTTTTAATTAAAAAACCAGCACAAACTCATTTTCTTTTCCAGGACCCACATTCTGATTATTGGCAGAGATACCTGACTACCCCTCTGGAGGCAGATATCCACGTATGTCCCAACCAGCTATGGCCAGGAGGTTGGCGCCATGCACACGTAAGGGTGCTGGGTTCACCTCTGCTGGTTGTGAAGCTGGCTCTCAGAGCCTCACCCTTTAAGATCCACCTGGTAATTAGTCCTGTAATTACTAATGCAGCTCTTTATATTGCTGCCTATTCTCCCACATTGATTCTTTCATTCTTGTCTCCCAAGCTAGACTATGGATTCTTAGAGGTCCAATGACATCTTTACTCCATGACATAGTGTTTTGCATGGAATAAGTGATCAACAGGATTTGTTGATTTGGTGTGAATACAAATTCTAATAAAGATTGGAATAGCTTTATAAGCAGCTCTTGGGTATATTTTTTTAAGCTTTTTTGTCCTGTGTCATTAATTTTTTCTCTATAAGTCCTGCATGAAATAGTGTTAGCATAGATTGGGGACGTGTTATCTATGGCATAATTTTTTCAATAAGCCCATTCATTATCATTAATGATTTTTCTCCTAAGATAATGAAGAGACTGGAGAGATGTGACAATAAGTGTCAATGATTTTTGAAAAAGAAAGCATTTTCGATCTAAAAGATCATTAGTGATACAATGCTAAAAGTAAAACTTGAAACTTGAGATAATATATCATTACTGTTCTGAGAGGTCTAACATAACAAATTGGAAAATTTGTCTAAAATAATTGCAGGAAAAAGATGGTTATTACCTGCTTTTGTGAGTGAAAAAAGGAAATTACTATTCTTCTTGAGGTAGATATAATTTGTGTGCATCTGGAAATTAATGATATTACATGATATAATTGAAGAATGTCTTAATTTTGTCACGTAATTATCTTCTTTCAGCAATATAGTATATTAGCATGGTAAAAAATTTAATCATCTATGAAGTTCAAAACAGACAAAAGATTTATTTAGATATTTTTCTCCTATGAGAAGGTGAACAAAGAGAATAAAACACATGCAAACAATACTCGTTACAGAGCAAAAAGCTCAAGAAAGTAGAAATCAATCATAAATGCCAAAAAAATTACTGTTTTGCTTTAGCATTTATCTCTTCTACTCATTTGCCACTAATATGGTCATTTGCGTTCAGTTGCTAGACTCCTCCCAAGAAATGAAGAAAGAGGCAAAAAATAGATAAGAACCAAAAAAGAATTAAGTCCAAGTTCATCTCTCACCTGACTGGTTACACAATTATGAACGGTGAGATGTTCTGAGCCTCTATTTCCTCTCTTTGGGGTGAATGCTAGACACACTTTTATAAGACTTTTATAAGCCCCAAGTGGTAAGTGGTGGGGAGGCTCATAAATTTCAGTCAATATTATTGCGAATAGGCATTTCAAAGTTCAGAGATAGCTACTAAAAGGAGCACTGAATAGAGTCAAAGTGTCTAAACACTACTTTGAATCTTTTATCAAATAACCTGAGTGGCGTGGACAAGTAAGTAAACTTCACTGCATGTCAGTTTCTTCCCTTGGAAATAAGAGGGATGTGCTAGGATGGCAAGTACCTCGTGCTAAACTTCCAATTTGTGGTAGCTTCCTGGAGTCCTGTGTTGAGGACTCTGAAGCTGTTTCTGGAAACACTGCTCCGTGGAAAAGATTTGTACACAGCCAGCAGCATCTGCTGTGAACAGGTCCTGGAGAATGGCCACATGTGTGACATGGACTTGTGAGTTCTGAGACACGCTGGCTTGGGGGCGTGGAATCTGAAAAGGCTTAGCTTTGATTGGCAAGTGTGCAGTTTACAGGACTTGTACATGACTGTTTTGTGACCTCGTCTCTTTTCTGATTATGAGACTAAGATGTGGGCTGCTGTGTGCTAGGAGCGTGTGGTTTCAACACCTCATGGGAACATTGGCCCTAGGGTGTTTTTAATGTAAACTTTCTGTCTGTCTTGTTTTAGAAATTTAGCTCAACAAATTTTCTATGTGCTAGGCAGTCTGCTGAGAGACTGTGGCTGCCTTTGGCTGTTTGTCTCCTCCACAGACAGCCCCAGAGAGCCAGAACATTGGTCTAGTACTGGTAGGTGAAGAGTTACTCATAGTGGTTTATCAGTAATAGACGCAGCCAGGTCCTTTCGATCACAAGGGCCAGAGAGAAGCTCACTTAGGGTAATTCTCAGGAGGGGCCGGGGATTAAAAGACATGCAATAGGTAATCGTGCAGAGCTCAACACAAAAACTTCTAGAGACTTGGGCCTCTCCAAGCCTAGGATTGAAAGGATAAACCAGGTCCTCAGATACCCTTTCCCTGTGGTCCCAGACCCTTCCCTTGAACCAAATCTGTGCTGCATTAGCATGGCAGCCTCACAGAGCCACTCAAACCTCTTGTCTGAGTAAGGGTTGATCACCACTGATTTCAGACTTAAGACATGGATGGACTCTTCCCTATACTTGTGCTATTTCTCTCTTCACTCCAGATTGGCCTAAGATCACTTCCTCTTTTCTAAGACCATCCTGCGAAGGTCCCCTTGCCCTTGGTCAAGGTGAGAAAGATGCCTACTGCATTGACGTCGTCAGTGTCATACCGTGTTTGTGCTGACCTCTCTTCACACTCAGGGGAATTGCCTGGATTTCAGCTCCCAGAAAACCTGCTCCTTGCTTTTGACCTCGCTCTTGTTGTCCTAAAAATATACCAGAATCATACTCACAGGTCAACTGCGGATGGAGGGCAGGATGTGGAAACTGCTGCTGTGGGAGAAATATCAAGTGGACCAGCCTACACAAGGGGTGACAGTGAGACTCTGAGGAGAGAAACAGGTTTTTGGAGGCATTTTTGGGAAGAAGAACCACTCTACTTTGATGACTGGGAATGCATGCAAGGGAGGTGGGCTGCAGAGAGAGTGCCTTGCTGTGGCTAGGAGTCAAGAGTGTCTGAGTGCCTTAAAATGATTCCTGGAAAATGGGAGAATGATTGGGACAGGAGATCAGAAATGAGAGTAACTGAGAGTGAAGCTAGACATGACAAAGACTTGATTTGCAGCTTTGTTTTTAAGTATCAAATGTATACACAGGTTTTATTTTTCTTGGATTGTAGTTTTGTTTTAATTTATTTGTTTGAAAGTCAATTGTTAGGTCATCTGAACATGCACTTCCCATCAAACAACCTCAGAAAAGATTCGCAGGCTAACCCAGGTAAATCCTTTGTAGAATCATAAAGATGGAAGAGAGCTTAGAGATTGTAGAGTAAAACGCACTGTCAGAAACTATAGTGTTTTATTTAGGGAAGAACTGAAATCATAACACACGTACTGACTAGGGAAACTGATGAGTTATTTAATCTCACTAGACCGCGTCCAATACCAAACTCAGAAGCTTGTCATGAGGATTCAACGAGACTCTGCTGTGCAGTGTATGAAAGCTGAGTTGCTTCTGGTTCCCATTACCACATCATGTTATGGCAAAGAAACCTTGATCTGGCATTGAAATGTAATTGAGGCTTTCTGGCTCAATCCAAGGGCTAAGGAATTAGATGCCTTAATATTTCTGTAACTCAGGGAAGCCCTAGAATCAGGACTCTGAAAACACATAGACCACTATTTACTCATTATACAAAATGAAATGGCATAGGGGTTGACACACAATGGATGCTACACCGAAGGAGCCCTTGTTTATTCCAACCTCTCCTTTTTACATATGCAGAAATGGAGGCATGGAACATTAAAATGATTAGACCGAGAGTCCCATCTAAATGAAGGCAGCCATGGGACTTCATGGTCAAGATTTCTTCTCACTGTATCAACTCGCTTGTCACAAAATAGCTCAGGAGGCAGTGGAATCAACTTTACCCCTTGATAGATGACTGAGAAAAATGAGTGGAATTCTAACTGGGAAGGCCAGCAGACAATCAGGCCCAGCCTAGAGACAAGGGAACTGGACTTTTAGAATTAGCAACTGTTTTAGACTGTGGACCTGGGGCAATTGGGGCAGAGAGGGGGAAGTGAGGAATCCGGCAGTACTATTTGGTAGGAAGTACACAGAGTGGTGGTGGTGGGTGGAGACATTCAAGGAGATGGCAGCAGAGGTCAGCACAGGAAAGAGATTCCCACAGAAATAGCAGCAAGTGGTTTGGCGATGGAGATGAGGGAGGGGAACACAAAGGCTGCCATTGTCATTTTTGTGGACAGACTGTGCCTAAGCAGGTGTTTGTATCTGTAGGGAGCTTCAGCAGGGTTTACTGTGAAAAAGAACATCATACCTCAGCTAACCCACATCATCAGGGCATTTTGGGTACAGAAAGGAGAAGGTATCACATATTTATTGAATATTTATCATGCAGCAGACATTATTAAACACTGAGTACACATACTCACTTCATCTTCACGAACCAACTAGAACAGACGTGGTCACTGAGACGTAGAGTTCAGCGGCCATGTCCACAAAGACAGTTGAGGAGCAGAGCCAAGAAGTGAGCCCAGACATATCTGGGGCTAACACCTCAGGTCTTATAACACAGTGCAAGCTCACAGATAACAAAGCACCTACTAATTGGACCCTCATTTTGAAAATCTGAAAGTCATTAGTTGAATTTCCTGCCTCAGAGAGTTCAGTCTCTTTGCCTTGCTTTTTCATTATGTCTGTCATTGGCTCACGTGTTGTACAGGGTCTCATTGCGGATGGGAGGTATGATACAAACGTTTCTATAGCTGCCTGACATTCGAGATTCTCCCCTTGGAGAGATGCCAGATGTCTTTGGGAGAGGGGTGGTAAGGTATAATTGAAAACTATTTGGAATTTTTTCTCTTCCACTTTCTCTCAAGTATCAAATGCCCTCAAAGTCCAGCTTTATTCCTTCCTTTCCCACAAAAAGCTACCAGTTTCCGTTTATTCAGTCAATAAATACTTATCATGTCCTTATAGAGATGATATACATCAAAAGCATTTAAAATTTGCATTTCTACTGAGCCATTATTTTATTTCTATGACTTTTACTGGAAATTTTCATGGATTGGTTATGAAGAACTTTAATTAAAATATCGAGAGAATATTATACAGTATATAGTATTAATAAATGATAATGATGGATTGTCCACAACATGCATGAACATTGCACACACATGTGCCTATATATGTTTGTGGATATATACATATATATGTATATAAAATGTATATAAAATTTTTAGAAAAATTGAGTAGAAAGTACAGAGAGCTCCTACACACACCTTGTTCCCAATACACATGGCCTCCTCAACTAGAAAAGTCGCCCACAAGAATCGTACTTTTATTACAATCTATGAACCTACATGGATGTATCTTTATTGCCCAATGGCGTAGTTTACAACAGGAATCACTCTTAACATTGTACATTACAGGGGTTTTGACAAGTATATAATGATGTACATCCACCTTTGTAAAACAGTATTTTTCAAAACAGGAACATATACTTTAAAGTGTTTAGACTTATGGAAGAATACTATATCTATCTGTCTTTTTACTGTAGGTTTACACAAATTTATAATAAAACAATAATTTCAAGAGCCTCCGTTTAATTAGGAAAACAGGAAGCTAATGAGAAGTCTTGTTTTGATGATTATTGGTAGAGGGCAAAAAAAAGTGACTTCGGTTAAAGAATTAATGGAAGTTAGAGGAATGCTCATCTCTCCTCTCTTTGCTAGTAAGAAAAGAAAAAAAAGGGCTTGGAAGGTGTACAAGTACTAAATGTGAAGCATTTAATAGGAAAAATGTGGGTGTTCACCTTAATAGTGTACAAAAAGCTGTGTCTTAAAGGAGAGCACTGTCCCAGGTATCTTTCAGGTGTAAAGAAGATACAACTGATGGTCAGTTTTTGGAAATACTAACTCTGGCACTGCCTGCACTTATCTGCATGATCTTCAGTAACCCTGTCCTCCTTGAGAAGCTGTCCCGCATCCCGGTCACGTAGGAGTCCGCCCCACGGAGTTGGAACTGCCGCCCCGTATTGGCACTTTGACCACATTTTCCCTATTTATCTCCTCAGCAGTGATCAAGCTATTGCTGGAATCATTGAACTCATGTTCATTTGTTATTTTATAAAAACGAGGAAAATATCAGCATGAAAGTGTTGCTGCTAATGATATGAAAAAGACTCTATTCTAACAAAATTGAAATAAAAATATTTCTATCAAAACTGTAATCTCAGTTGGACATTCACTGGGCAGAAAAGAAAAAGCAGAAAAGAAAAAAGAAGTGAAAGTAAGTGTGTACAAACAACGCAATTAGACAAGAAACTAATGGCATAAGAATTGGAAAGGATGGGCTAAAACTGTATCTGTTGACAATATGATTATGTCTACAGAAAACTCAAAAGAATCAATGGAAAAAACTACTATAAACAAGAAGGGAATTTAGTGAAGTCACAAACTATAAAAACCAACATGCATAAATCAATAATCTTCATATATCCACAATAACCAATTAAAGGTTATAATGAAAGAGAAGACTAAGTTTTTACAATAACAAAATGAAATGAAAATAGCTATGATCATAGATAAGAGCAAATATCCAAAACATGCATGAAGAAAACTAGAAAATATTCCTTAGAGATAGGCTGACCATACATACCTTTTTAAACGGGACAGTACCATTATTTTTTTCATATTTCTCGACTGTCCAGTCATTTTAATTAAAATGTGCATTCTGTCCCATTTTTAATAAGGTTGTCTTTAACACAGGGCAAAAGTAATCACTGAGTTGCCCTAGGGTCCAGTCTGTTGAGGGGTCCCAAAAGCAGCTATTCCTTTTGACGCACATTAGAGACAGCCCTTGCTTGTGCTGACTGCAGTGGCTCTTGGCCACTACTGCTATTTCTGGCCCTTGTGAGGAAATGGGAGCCACGGGAAGAGTTTTCCCTCCTACCCACGTGCACTTGTTTCTTCAAAGGGAGCAGAACACTGTAGAGTGGTCAAGCTGCAGGTAAATACCACCGAGGTTATTTCTGACACTATGGGGGTTATCTCTGATTCTGTGGGGTTATTGAGCATGACTGGCACTGAGATGGTTAAAGTGGCATGTGTTTTAGGCAGGACATTCAGAGCAGGGCTTTTAGGGGTGCACAATTTGGTTTTCCACCTAAGGTGCCAAAATTCCTTCCACTGGCCCTGTCTGTTTGTATGAATTCCTGCTGAACCACATGTTATTACTATGTAGATTGCCCACCAACATTGTAGAGTACTTATTTGTTGCTCGTCTTGATGCTCTGCTCCTCCTCCTCCCCTCCCCTTAGTCGCCAACACATAACCCTGTCACTTTTTTTGTCACCCTAGTGTCTCATTTTTGTCTTAAGGAAATATGGTCAGGCTACTTAGAGACCTAAATATAGCTATAAAGTCATAAAAAAAACACTACCATACTTTGGATAGGAAGACTTAACATAATGAAGATGTAATCTTTTATCTTCATTTAATTTGTACATTGAATGCATTTCACATAAAATACCGATAATATGAATTTTTCTTTTCTTTTCTTTTTTTTTGCAACATCTGGGACTAGCTGATTATGATGAACCTTTGGAAGAACAAGATGACTAGTCAAGAATCCTTCAGAAAGAAAAACAGGAGATGGCTATTACTGCCAAAATAATAAATGTGTAACAAGATTGATTGTAATGCCTCTATGTTGAAAGTTGTATAATATTGGCTCATGAGTAGATAGACCATCAATAAAGAGATAGAAAATCAAAACATAGGCTCATGCACCTATAAAAATTTAGTATATGATATAGGTAATATCTAATATCAGTAAAGATGGAATTTTTACTAAGAAATGTTGTGACAACAAAAAACCTTTATTGAAAACTGTAAAATTGGATCCTTCCTAATACTAAAGCTATCACAAAATCCAAATGGATCAGAGATTTGTCTAAATGATAAAACCATTTAAGTACTAGACGAAAACATGCACACACTGCTTTATAACTTGAAATGGAAAAAAAATTTCCTCTGACTCAAAAACTACATCTACAAGGGGAAAAGACCAATGTATTTGATTATTTATCAATAAAAAGAAAAAGTACTTTGTATCAAAAAATAAAACCATTGTCAAAAAATCTACATGAGAAACAAATGAAAGAATTTTAAATACAGTCTATATTACAAAAAGAGATTGATACCTACAATTTCAAAACTATGGGAAAATGCTAATTGCCCTATAGAAAGTGTATGGATAACACACTTTTATTATCTGAGACAATTCACAAGCACTCACACAAAGAAATGTAAATTTCCCTTACATATAGGGTTAGATGCTCAACCTCACTCATAATATGAAAGACACAAATGAAAAGTACACTGAAATACCACTTCTCATATACCACATTGACAATAATCCAAAAGATTGACAGTATATTTCATAATGTCTGTGGAATACTAGAAAGTATTTACTCTTTAAATCAGCAGTCTCACTTCTAGGAAGTCATACTAAAAATAGACTAGCAAAATTAAGAAATGACATATGCATAAAGCTATTACCTGAAATATTATTTATAAGAGACAAAAAAAAAATGACTCAATGTTCAAAGCTAAGGAACTGTTTGTAAAAACCATGGTACATTCAAACAATGAGTACTATCAAGTTATAAAGAGTCATAAGGGAGGTCTCATATATCAATGAAGTGATATCCAGAATGCATTGTTAGTGAGAAAAAAAAAAGTGAGAAAGGTAAATTTAAAACAGTGTGTAAAAAAACCATGATGTGCCTATCTAGCTATGAGAAAGACAGTTTTTCATGTAAAATATTTATGATCAATATATTATAAGTTAGGAACTAATATACACACGTGTGCACAGATGTAATTGCTATATTAAAAATAAAACTTTGGAATAATAAACCAAAAATTCATTAAAAAAATTGCTCCCATGGTGAGGGAAGAAATATGATTGGGAGACAGTTCTGGAAGCTAGACTTCTCTGAACGAAACTTGTTTTATAGTTTTGATATTAAGATTATGCATTTGCATAATTTACATAATTATAATGATTTAGATAATTATAAAGTAAAATTGCATCCAGATAGCAATAATTTTGAAATATAAAATTAAAAAAATGCAACTTTATCTCTGGTTGGTGGCATAGTTTCATAGAGAATTATTTAAAGAAATTTTAAAACAGTATTTTAGTAATATTTGATGTATATCTATACCATACATGTGTGGTCAAAAAAGCAAAAGTAATCATCTCATTGTTAGTAATATTGTCATGCTTATTTTGAAGCAGGCATTTTGGCTATTTTTTCAAATCATTCGCAGAAAGGTCCCATTACAATTTGACAGGTAAAAATTTCATCAAATATTCAAGGAATAAATGATTCCAATCTTCTATACGATCTTTCAAAGAAAAGCGGAGAATATTGTGTCCTGCAGTAGCAAGAATAATATATCTCTCAGTCCCCTCACCTTATCTATGTCCTAATGCTGAAAATCTGTTAATATTTGCCTTACTTGGCAAAGAAACTTTGCAGAGGTGATTAAAGATTTTAGATAAGGAAATTAACCTGGATGATGCAGGAGAGCCCAGTATAATCAAGAGTCTCCTTATAAATGAAAGAGGATGGTAGGACAGTCTGAACGATAGAAGGAGATGTGAGGACAGAGCAGAGGTCAGAGTGGTGTGACTGCTGGCTGGTAGGAGACCATGAGTCAAGGATGGCAGGTAGCTTCTTGAAGATGGAAAAGGCAATAAAATGGATTCTCTCTTTTATTGAAGTGAGTGAAGCCCTACTAACACCTTAATATTGGTCTAGTGAAGCATTGAAGACTTGTGACCTCCAGAGCTGCAAGATAATAAATTTGTGTTGGTTTAAGTCAGTGGACTTATATAGTAAATTGTTACAGCAGTGAGAGAAAACTAACATACCTCCTGTGTCTTACAAAAAATTAGCACAATCTTAATATCAAATTCAAGACAGTATGAGAAAGAAAATATATAGGCTGATGTCATTCTCGAAAATAGAGATAAACATCCCAAATAAAACATTGGTAAAACAACTCTAGCAGCGATTAAAAAATAAAACATCATTATCAAGTTTGATTTCTTAGATATGAGAACATGTTTCATTATAAAAGTTATTTAAATAACTATACCATCATAACAAATTGAAGAAAAGTTACAAGATAACCTTGATAGGTGAAAAAACACTTCATAAAATTTGAACCACAATTACGATTGAAAACCAGAAACTCTTGGGCCATGAGGAGGCACCAAACTAGCTCTTTCACTGAAAACAATTACTAATCTGAGCGAAATGTATTCATTGCTATTTCAGATGGTGGACAAAAGTGACTAGTAACTATGATCCCTGAGAGAAGAGAACAAAATGAGATGAACCCAACATCACCTGGCTATCTGCCTGGGGGTGCTTTGTAGAGTGTAGACTCAAACGGAGCACAGCAGCCACGTGGTGTCAAAGAGCTAGAAATCAGAGCTCAGGTTTCCTAAGGTGGCTGGAATTCACAGAGCTAAATCCCAAAGAGGAAGGAGCTGCAGAAAGAGGGACCTAGGTAGAAGGGTCTCTAAGTCTTTGGCTAAATACTAAGCTGTGCATATGAAGAGTGAGACTCCCAAAATTGGGCAAATAAAGAGAGACTAGGGAAGGAAGAAATGCCAGTGGAGCTAGCAGTGAGAGCAACAGCTAATGGAGATCCCAAAGATTATTATCCCCCCAAATCTCCTATATTCTAAAAAATAAAGACAGTAACATAGTTTTTTAAAGGAAAGGTGCACGCAAGAATGAAGGCAAGATATCAGGCTGGCAGGAAAAGAGAGGAAGAAGAAGCATTTTATTTAATTTAGTTGTTCATCTTGGTTGTTACCACTCAGGTCACAAACTTGGGTCCTTAATACATGGACTATGCCAGGCAGAGGCGATGAACTTATCCACTAGACCACCAGGGCTTCCAAGATGATAAAATCTTTATGTTAAACAATGTAACAGTTACAAGGTTCAATATCCAATGTACGGCACATGTAAAAAGGTAAGAAAATGGTACCATTAACCAGAAGGAACATCAGTTCACACAGACTGAAAAGCTTATAGGGATGATGAAATAGATACAGACTTTATAAACATGTTCAAAGATTTAAGGAAAACATAAACATATTGAAGGAAAAGTTTAAAGATTTCAGTAAAAAAGGGGGAGCCATAAAGGCTTGATGGAAATTATAGAACTGAAAAATGCAAGATCCAAATAATTATTAGTAAGCATCACTGTAGATTAAATAATATTAAAAAAAAATCAGTAACTGAAGAGAGCAAATGGATAGAAGACACAAAAAAATCTGAGTAACTATATTCATTAGATATAATTTATAATTTCAGATATTCACAATTCAAATTAAATTAATAAATTGAAAACAAATGTATATTAGGCCCAGATTTCTTCACTGTGAATTTGATCAAACATTTAAGATTTTCAAGTTTGCATTTTAATGATATAGAGGAGGTAACACATTCTTACTCCCTTCTTGAGACTAGCATAACCCATCTACCCAACCTGTAAAAGGCATTAAAATAACATATTATCTCTAATGAATATTAGTGCTACTATTCCTATCAAAATATTAGTAAATTTAGTCCTGCAGTATATGAAGAGGATAATATTCACGACCAAATTGGATTTATAGCAGGAATGCATGATTGATTTAACAATCTAAAATTAATTTAGATCAACAAATTAATATCATATTGTCATGTTAATAAAGTCAGAGAAAATGTATGCATGAAAACAATTCAACATCTAGTTCTGATAAAAAGCTTTAGAAAACTAGGGTCAGAAGCAAACCTTTTTTTTTTTTTTAAGGAAAGTTTCGGGCAGGAATGAAGGAGAATACACAGGCAGGCAGGAAGAGAGAGGAAAAAGAAACATTTTTACTCTATTTTTATTTAGTTGTTTACACTTGTTCTTCCTGGACCTGGGACTTGAACCAGGGGTATGTGGTTTGTGTCCTTCAGAGATGATTGACTTAACCGTTGTTCCACCACTTGGTGCCTGAAGAGAACTTTTTATTCACAAAGAAACTCAGTAGTTTTAAATAACCTACAGCCAATGCTATAGTTATTGATGAAAGGATAAACACATTTCTTTTAATGTAGACGACCAAATATACTGTTTTAAATTGGACGGTATTTTTTTTCCTATTTCCAAGCCATCCTGTTATTTTAATATAAATGTCAATGTTGTCCAATTTTCAATAAAGTAGGGCCATATTTAATGCAGGGCAAAAGTTGCAGCTGAGTTACCCTGAGCCTATTCTGCTGAGGGGGCCCAAAAGTAGCTGCCACTTTTGCCCCACGTTGAAGATGGCCCTTGCCAGCACTGACTGCAGTGGGCTGTGGTCACTGCTGCTGCTCCTGTCACCTGTGAGGAAACAGGAGCCCACAGGAAGAGGCTTACCCCTGCCCCAAGAACACCTGTTTTCTCAAAGTGAGCAGAGCACTGCAGCTTGGTGCAGCCACAGGTAAGTACTTTGGGGGTTATTTCTGGCACTATAGGGGTTATCTCTGACAATATGAGGGTTTGGGGGCATTTCTGGCACTGGACAGTTATTGGGCATTTTTGAGATGGTTAAAGTGGCATGTGTTTTAGGCAGGACATTTAGAGCGGGGCTTATATGGATGCCAAATTTGGTTTTCACCTGAGATGCTGAAATTCTTTACGCCAGTCCTGGACATTTGTCTGAAGTTCTACTGGACCACGCATAGTTACTATGAGATTGCTGATTGACACAGCAGAGTACGGTTGCTGGGCTGACTGTTCTGCTCCTGCTTGGATTCTGCTCCTCCTCTTCTTTTCACTGGAGCATACCCTGTGCTGTTCTTGCCATCCCAAGTCCCATTTCTATCTCAAGGAAAAATGGTCATCCTATTCTAATATTGTGAATGAGGAAAGGATAGTCAATATCATACATCAATTCAACATTATAATTCAGTTTTCAGTCTGTTCAGTAAAACAAAACAGATAAAAAAAGTGAATATAGATTATACACATGAACATGTTGTTTATTTGTAGGCAACATAATTGTGAATATAGAAAACCTTAGAGTCTGAAAAATTATTTGAGCTAATAAATGAGTTCAGCAATGTTGTGATATAATCATTACCTATTATTGCATAACATTACCTCAAAATTTAGCAACTTAAACAGGAAATGTTTATTATCTTATGGTTCCTATGGGTCAAATAACCAGTCATGGTTTAGTTGAATGTCTTTGCCTCAAGTTCTCTCTCAAGGTCGCAATCAATATATCATCTGAGGTTACAGTCTCATCTGAAGACTTGATAAGGGAAGGAACCATTTGCAATTGCACAGATAGGCTTGTTGATAGGATTCAGTTCCTCTTGGACTATAAGGCTTCAATTCTTCACTGGTCATGTTTAGAGACTTCCCTCAGTTCCTTGCCATATGATCTCCCCATTGGATCTACCCCAGCATTGCTGCTGACTTCCATCAGAATAAGCAAACAAGATAAGCAAGTTTGTGTTAACAAGACAGAAGTCTTTGTAAGCTAATCTTGGAAGTGATATCTCAGCTCTTTACCATATTCTTTCTGTTAAAAGAAAGATACTAGGTCCAGCCTACACACAAAGTGGTGATTACATAGGGGTATGAATATTGAAAGAGGGATCTTTGGGGGAGATCAGAAGCTAACTATTACATGTAAGATATATGATGACTAAATTAAAAACTGTGTTTCTATTATAGTAGTATCAAGCAATTGGAAAAAGAAATTTTGAAAGTGAAATTTACAGTATCATGAAAAATCAAAATACCTACAGACAAATTTTATGTAATATATGGATGACTTCTATAATGAAAATTGCAATGGGCATGACCTGGTGGCCTAGCAGTCTGGTATACCCAGGGAGTGGCTCCACATACATCTCAAGGTCCCAGGTTCAAGACCTGGGGCCAGGATAACAACCAGTGTGAACAACTAAATAAAATGGACAAAGTGCTTCCTACTCTTCTCTCTCTTCCTGCCTTCATGCTTTCTTACATTCATTCCTGCCTATACCTTCTCTTAAAAAAAAAAGGAGAAAAAAAAAAGAAAATTATAAACCATTACTGAGATAAATAAAAACTTAGATGAACTACATTATGTTAGTGAATTGGAAAACAATGTTTCTATGTCTGTTTTTACTAAATTTATCTTTAGATTTAATTCATTTTATCCAAATTCGTCAGCAGAGTCAATGCAATGCCAGTCTATATTCAAGGAGAATTTTTGTAGAAATTGCAATAGACTCTAAAACTAATGTGGAAATGCAAAAAACCTGGAATAGTAAAAACAATGTTGAAAAAGAAGAAAAATGAAAGACTTAGCTTATCTGATTAAGGAACTTTATATGAAGTAATTGAGACACTGATATTACAGAAAAGGTAGACAAATTGATTAAATGAAACAAATAGAGATCCCAGACATAGACTTACATTTACATGATTTTTTCACTTTTGATCAAAACTCTTTAATACTTTTAGGAAAATTTTGATGCATGAATGACTAAATATATGAAAGAAAAAAGGTCTGGCTTATATTTCATACTACACAAAAATCAATTTGACATGGACCATATAATCTAAACATAAGCTTAAACTTTAAAACTTCTGGAAGAACATATAGGAGGATGTATGCATAACTTAGTAATAAGCAAAGATTACTTAGAACCTCAAAAAATCCTTGACAATTAAAAAATTGATAATATGGAGCAGTCTACATTTCAAAAGACATTATTAAAAATGAATAGCAAAGCTACAGAATAGAATAAAATATTTGTAATACATATATCTTACAAGATATACTTTTATAGCTGGAATATGTAGATAAATACAACCCCTACAACTCCATAATATAAACACAAACTACCTAATTCTAAAAGTGCCTTTAAATAGCCATCCACAATAAAGATACACAGTGGCCAAGAATAAAATGAAAAGTATTCAACATAAGAATCACTGGGGACATTAAAATAAAAACTACAGTAAGACTTCACCTCCCACCCAGTAGAACAGGTGATAGACTGACAACATCAAATTTCGATAAGAATATGGAATAACCAGAATTTTTGTACCTTTCTGGAGGGAGTTTAAAATATTACAACCAACTTGAAAATGTGTCTAGAGTGTCTCACAAAGTGAAACATAAAGCCACTTTTTGCCCTAGAAATTCCACTTTTAAGTATTTATCTTTCTTTTTGAGTCGTCTCTTTAGCACCCATGTTCAGTATATTCATCATGAGAACATGTAGAGAAAATTATTTCTAATAAGTATACACACATCTTGGGCCTGATTTTAGACCAACACAGTAAGGTGAATATCGTAATTAAGCAAGTTCAATAGTTATTTGTCTTCCCAGTGCACAGAAAAGTTATACTTACACTATAATGTAGTCTATTAAGTGAACAATGGTGTTATGTCTAAATAATGTACATACTTTAGTTCGAAAATACTTCATTAATGAAAATACTAGCCATCTTTGGGACTCCAGTGAATCATCAACATTTTGCTTGTGGAGGATCTTGCCTCAGTGTGGATGGTTGCTGACTGATCAGACTGGTGATTGCTAAAGGCTGAGGTGAGTCTGAAAATTTCCTAAAGTAAAACAACAATGAGGTTTGCCACATCTATTGATTACCTTTTATGAAAGATTTCTCTGTAGTGTGTAATGATGTTTATTAATAGTGTTTACTCACAGGAGGACTTCTTTCAAAATTGGTGTCTCAATCCTCTCATATTCTGCCACCAGTTTATCAACTAAGTTTATGCAACATTTGAAATCCTTTGCTGCTCTTTCAATAATGTTCAAGGCATCTTCATCAGCTATAGATTCCATCTCAAGAAATCACACTCTTTGCTCATTCATGAGAGGCAATGTCTCATTTATTCAAATTTGATTATAAGATGGCAACAATTCTGTCTCATCTTCAGGCTCCACTTCTGATTCTAGTTCTCTTGCTGTTTTCATCACATCTGCAGTTTCTTCTGCCATTAAAGTCTCGAACCCCTCAAAGTCATTCATGAGGGTCGGAATCAACTTCTAAACTCCTGTTAATGTTAATATTTTATTCCTTCCATGAATTATGAATGTTCTTAATGACACTTGGAATGGTGAATCCTTTCCAAAAGTTTTGCAGTTCATTTTACCCAGATCCATCAGTGGAGTCACTATCTATGTCAGCTACAGCCTTACAATATGTGTTGCTTAAGTAAGACCTGAAACTCAAAATAACGACTTGATCCATGGGCTACAGAGTGGATGTTTAGTTAGTAGACATGAGAACATCAGTCTTCTTGTACATCTTCATCAGAGCTCTTGAGTAAACAAGTACATTGTCAATGAGCAGTAATATTTGAAAGGAATCTTTTTTTTTTCTGAGCAGTAAGTCTCAATAGCGGGTTTAAATTATTCAATAAACCATATTGTAAACAGATGGGCTCTCATCTGGTCTTTGTCGTTTTATTTATAGAGCTCATGCAGAGTATATTTAGATTATTCTTAAGGGTCCTAGGATTTTCAAAATGATAAATGAATATCTACTTCAACTTCAATTCACCAGTAGAATTAACTCTTAATAAGAGATCCTGTTAGTCTGTCCTTGAAGTTTTAAAAGTCAGGCATTGACTTCTCCTCACTAGCTATGAAAGTCCTAGATGGCATCTTCTTCTAGTAGAAAGATGTTTTGTCTACACTGGGAATCTGTCATTTAGTGTTGCCACCTTCTTCAACAATCTTTTCTAGATCTTCTGGATAACTGGCTCTGGTTTCTATATAGCATTTTGGTGTTATGGAGATAGCTTCCTTTCTCAAACCTCATGAACCAACCTCTCCTAGCTTCAGACTTTTCTTCTGAAGTTTCCTTATCTTGCTCAGCCTTCATAGTACTGATGAGAGTTAGGATCTGGATGTGGATTTAAGGGCTTGGTTTAGGTATCATTATGGCTGCTTTGATCTTCTGTCCAGATTGCTAAACTTCACTCCTGTCAGCAAATAAGACTGTTTCACTGTCATCCTTCCGTGCTCACTAAGGAAGCACTTTTATTTCAAGAAGCTTTTTTAGCATTCACAATTTGACTGGACACAAGAGGCCTAGCTTTTGGCTTATCTTGGCTTCAGTATGCCTTCCTCGCTAAGCTTAATCATTTTCCACTTTTGATAGAATGATAAACATGCAACTCTTATTTTCACAGAACACTTAGAGACCATTGTAGGGTTATTAAAGGGTCTCATATTAATATTTTTGTATCTCGTGGAACAGGGAGACTCAAGGAGAGCAGATGGGCAGGAGGAATGGTTAATCAGTGGAGCATGCAGACCACACACACACACATTTATCAATGAAGTTTGCAGTCTTATCTGTATGCAGTTTCTGTGCCTCCAAACAAATACAATAGCAAGCTCTACGTTTTTGGCTTCCCAGAGCATAGAAAATTTTACACTATAACTTAGTCTGTTAAGAGTGCAATAGTTTTTGTTTAAAAAAATGTACATGCCTTCATTCAAAAATACTTCATTACTGAAAATGCTCACCAATACTGAGACTTTTGTGAATCATAGTAACAGATACAATAAAAAATTTGAAATATTGCTAGATTTACTAAATGTGACACAGTGACAGAAAGTGACACATGCTATTGGAAAATGGTACTAACAGATTTACCACAAACATTCAATTTGTAAACAAACAAACAAACAAAAACCCATAATATCTGTGAAGGGCAATACAGCAAAGCCCAATAAAATGGGACCTGCCTGTAAGGGGTATGAGGAAGGTAGATTTCATCCAGTCCTTCTATAAATTAATAAAAGACAAGAGAAAAGTGGTAAAAATTATGACCAGGCAGTGCTCAGAAATGCTTATTTAAAAGCCTCTTCTACTTCACTGGCAGTCAAGGATATGCAAATTAAAACATTAGAAAGAATTTTAAAAGTCTAAGCTATCTAATTCTTGAATACTTAGCTTTATGACAATACCTGGTTTTGTCAATAATGTGGAAAATGGAAAATCTCTGGAGGAATGTACATGAGTACAACTCCATTGGAGAATAATATGTCTAGGACACCTAAAGAGAAGCATGCTGCTTGAGGCAGCAATTCCATTCTTGGGCATACATCTTCAATAAAAAAAAGTCATGTGTGCTCAGGAGCCTTACCCAGGAATGTTCATAACAGCAATGTTTGTAATAGAAAAAATTCTGCAAATATCTAAGTGCTCATTGATGTTGAAATGGATACTGCTCTATGATGTAATAACCAGCAATAAAAATGAATGAGCTAGAACTACTTGTAGGAACACAGATGGATCTCATAAATGTAATATTGAGAGGGAGAAAAATAATGTTGCCAAAGAATACATCTATATTATGATGGCACTGTGATGATGCTGAAATAGTATGTTTTGTTCAGGGATGAGTAGATAGATAGGATAGATAGAGGATGGATGGATGGATGGAGTATTAGTATGAGGCAATTTAGCATGGTAGTTAACAGCACAGTGTCTACATTCCTGGATGGAGGGATGGAGGGATGAATGGATGGATGGATGGATGGATGGAAAGATGGTTGGATGGATGGATAGGTGGATGGATGGCAAGTCTGAGGAAACTTAGCATAGTAATTAACAGCACAATTCCAGTTCCTGAGTTTGTGTCCTAGCTCTACACTTTGGTAGCTGTATGACTTTGGGCAAGTACTTAACTTCTCTGCATCACAATTCTGCCATTTGTTATAAAAAGATAATTTAATATCCAGCTCAATGGGTTCTTAGAAAGGTTAACAATGAATCATTATTTGTAAACTACGTAGGGCAATGCCTATCATAGTGAGTATATCTGTTAAATAAATACAAAAGACAGACATCAAATTCCAGAGAATGCTCACTGCTGTGGGAGGAGAGAGAAAGGAGACAGAGGGCTTCAATTATATTTTAAGTATTTCTTTCTTTTTTTTTTTTTTAAAGGTGCAGGAGGATTTTGCTGCTAAGCCACCAGGGTGCACCTCACTTATCTTATTTCTTAAGCTGGATAGTGATTACACTGATGTTTTCATATTACTATTTTTTGATGGTTAAAATATTTCAAAGTATGGTGCACCCTGGTAGAGCAGAGGTCAGGTCAGTTGCCTCCAAAGGAGCAAGTCACATACCCCTGGCTTCAATTCCCAGGTCTGGAGGAAAACAAGCAGTGTGAACAACTAAATAATATAAAATGAAGATGTTTCTTGTCTCCCTGCATGCCTGTCTACTTGCCTTCATTCCTGTCTGCACCTTTCCTTTAAAAAATTTTTTTTCAAAATATATAAGGGGAAGCACAATTTCAAATATATTATCAAACGTGCACAGAAAAGACAAGTTATAATTAGATATTGTGAAGAGATTTAGGAAGACACCTTTCACCAAACGTGTAAGTCTAATGATTGCACTTTCTATTTTGGTAACATTTTTCTGGGAACATTAGTGGGCAAAGCACAGGCCTCGGAATCAGAAAGCCTAATTCTTCTCATGATTCTGCTGCTGACTCATTTCCAGTCTTTGGGGTCTGTCTGCAGTAACTTGCTCATGCTCCATGTTATTTACCTTTAGAATGTGTTGTCCTCTGCCTCTTTCAAAGGGCAAGAATGGGAGCATCTTTCCTTATCTTCAGCAGAGAAGGAAGAGCTAGAACTTCCTTCTCCCCCTCCCCACACTGCCTTTCACTAACTAGCAAAGAAGTTTATTTTATTTTAATGAAGTCTGTGAAAAATGATTCATGCTTGAAAGCAGCCTTTTCCCTTGACTTAATGACAGCTTCAGCTTCTGAGCGTAAGCTAAAATGTAGAAAAATCCCATGTGGTTTTCAGAATGTATGTCTAAGCATATGTGCTGTGCTTTCAAAAATGTCTTTGTTCGTGAGCGTATTGTGCACATAGCAAGAGTCATCAGGCCCCTTAGAAGGTGAGAATCATAAGAAAAGTCATCTTCTAATTTTCCAGCTGCTCGTTTCCCAATTTTTCAGGTGAGGAAAAACAGTGACAGTGACAGTGACCATGGTGACAGCCAGTGCCCTTGCTAGTAGGTACGGTTGCTTTTCTGAAGAAGCCCGTGTAGTTGTTCTCTCCCCACTGTGCCTGATTTCAGACCCCCAGTCTGCAACAGCAGACAGAATAACTGCTTACCCTTTTCCATGTCGCTGGGACTCACATGCTGGTAACCAGGGGGCCTGGCCTTTTTAGGTCTGTTTATTTGAAAAATAAGAATAGGCCCTCAACCCTGCTGGTGTGCTGATAGCACCTACTCAAGCTTTTTTCTCTCATTGTGAAAAAGAAGACAACATTTGGTTTGAAAGGATGCTGTGGCTCTCCGCTCTCTCTGCTTCCTGGTCTCCTGGTCATCAGCATGGCGGGCCCCAGATGTGGCTCTGGTTGACTGACTGTCTTGAACTCCCATCTAAAAAGAGATTCAATAAAGCTCAGAGCTTATTTTGCCAAGCATGGCTGCTCTTTCTTTTTAAGCCCAAATACACTTGAAGGGAAATTTAATCCTTGCATTTCTGATTGTTTACACGAAAATTGTGTTGTGAGAGCAATTTGATGTCTGTGAGACTGTTTGAACATTTTAATAAAGCTTTGTGAAAAACATTTTCTCTCAGAAAGAAAGCTAGATTTTGTCATGTGTAAATAAACAGAAAATACCAACGGGTTCAGAGCTCCTAACCTGGAGATGCTGGATGAAGCCCATACTTAACCAATCACCATGTTTTCATCTTCATTTGTTTAAGAATGTGTATAAAGGCCCTCTCCATGATTGTTGTTCCTCTTAGTGCAGGTGATTAGCACATCTCCACACTGAGGAAAAGCTGGGACTCTGCAGACATAGCTTTATGTCAGACACTATTAAGGCTTCTCTCTTCAGTCATTCACTGATATCCTACAAGTGGCTACCGGACGCTGTGATCCCTACACAAGGAAGATTCCGTTTTATAGTCATGGAGGCACGGCCAATGGCCTGGTTCCAAAAACAGACTTATAAACAAATTATGAGACAAGTTGCTAGGGGCAATGACAGAAATGCATAACAGGTATCATGGGAGCCCAAAAGCTGGTCATTTGAATCAGCCAGAATTAAGTCAAGGGAGACTTCTTGAAGCTAAAGAGATGAGAAATATTTGGTCATTCTGCCAATATTTTAGGAGTTCGGGAGAAG
Organism: Solenodon paradoxus; assembly: GCA_004363575.1. Taxonomy (NCBI): domain Eukaryota; kingdom Metazoa; phylum Chordata; class Mammalia; order Eulipotyphla; family Solenodontidae; genus Solenodon; species Solenodon paradoxus. Next base: position 75,747 of record RJWH01000797.1, on the reverse strand, counting down.
GAAGAATAATAAATCAAGTATTGCTGGATGATAAAGCATAGGGCAACAGAGTTTAAAAGATAAATGGACATCAGATCAAGTTGTTTAGCATGGAGTCCTTTGATTCTGGGTGACAGATAATGTTTGCCTTTTAGAATCATCGCTCGGGCAGCTTCATGGATGCTGGACTGGGGACGGCTGGAAGACAGTGCGGTCATACTGGATCTCTTCTGGTCCTTTGGGGTCATTTAATCTTGGTCATTGTATAAATGAGTCATCACAAATCAGTGGTGTATCCAGAAGTAAAGGGACCCCCTCTGATAATCAAGCAAAATGCAAACACATCAGGAAAAGAGGACTGGAAGAAGGAACAGCTGCTCAGGCCCATCTGTCTCTCTCTCAAACTCTGGGTTTCCTACCGGCTCCCAGGCCACCCTGAGCTAGCAAGCGCTTCTACCTTTAAAATTCAGATCCAACTAGAAAAGAATCCTGCTTTCTTATTTCCTTTCAGCACAGCTGAGACAGGCAATAATTTTTAGGAGGAACTTCATTTGAAAAAGCATCACCACAGAAAATACAAAGGAGAATGAAAGGGAAAACAACAAAGAAAATAGAGAATGCTGTAAAACAATTAAACTTACAGAATATAGATTTTGTGTCCCACGACAGGCAACTTTGCTGCCAGACCCGCAAGCCATTTCTTAAGCTCTTTGCTCTCCCATTCTCTTCCCTACCCCTCGAGATTATAGGCTCACAGAAGGAGGAAAACAGGGTACAGTCAATCCTGCAGAAACGCCTCTCTCTTCAGGTGGGTAGAGCAGGCTTCAGGCTCTCCAGAGAGTCAACATCTTCACAAGAAACAACACCCCCAGAGACATTTTTTTGACTCACTGTGGAAATCCTGGCCCAATTCAAGACCTAGGAGCAGAGGGTGTAGGGTTCTGGTACGAGTCTTTCCCCATAGTCTGGTCCCCCTTGGGAAGAGAAGACAATATTTCAAATATGTCTCTTGCATGACTCTCCCCTCCATCCTCCCTATCCTCACCAAAATTCACATCTTTGTTTCCTCCTGTTCAAATTATTTCATTTGTCTGGTCTATAAATGCTGTGGCTTTTTTCTTTCTTTTCTTCTTCTTTTTTTTTTAAAGCTAGCTCTGACCTGATCATCTTTACCCTACTGTCTACAAGACAGAAATTTCCAACCTGGTGGTCATTGCCAGGTCAGCTCCCCAGTTCCCCTTTAAATAGTCCTCATAGACAGCATGTGCTTCAGTCAAATCACGGTAGATATACCACTTCTTCTCTACACTCTTGTCTTAGTTCACATGGGTCCTTTCATGGGGAATCCACAGTTTTTCCAATTCAGGGGGTTGAAAATCCAAAATATTCTTAGAAATCCATTCCAAAATCATTAACTTGGTGAGGTTTTCCATCTTTGTTTTATCTGACTTGCATTAGAATTTTTAGCATATATATTTTATTCCCATTTACCTCACTGCCTTCCCCCAAACCAAAGGATAAAGTCATTGGAGACAGGAATGAAATACCTCATAGATCAGCATGGAGTCTAATAAGAGGCTCTATGTAAATTGCTAGCATGAGAATTGGCACATGGTCAGCACTCCACAAAGGACATCAAGATTGGGAGCACTGATTCTAGAGTCAAATAGAAGTAGGCTTGGACATGGGCTCCATCACTTAGTTTGGTGACCTTAAGAATTACTTAATCCCATGGAGCCTCAGTTTTCTCTTCTGTAAAAAGGGGTTAATTGACATTGGTCCTTCCTCATGGTATTGTGAGGATAAATTCAATGACAGATGAAATCCATTCTAAATATAAAAATCCTTAGTCAAGTGTCTGGCACTTAGCAGTCTTGTATACAGAAGCCCTTAGGAAAGATTTGAAGTGGAGTTACCTCACATACAAACACATTCTATAAGATGTGAATCTGGATTCTGCTCAGGAGTCCCTACTCCCCCTCGAACTCCTGCTCGTTCCTTGTAAGAGGGCATCTTTATGACTTTGTCCTGGATAGGTCCCATGGTACCCATTCTAGATGGCAACTGGCCTGCTTGAAACATACTACTAAATAGCCTTCCACCAATGTACTCACTGTGGTTTTCTGGAGAGAATGAGGTGGGATGTATTCATTCTTTTCTGACTTACTTCAAATTTCTACCACTGTGAAGACACCACCAGACGAGCTGCACTTAGGAACTTTGCGTGTGTGGAAGTGTGTGCGTGTATCTATTTTAAATGGATTAAATTTCAGTGGAAGACTGGATACTACTGCTAATACTAATAAAGAAAAGACAAGGAGCCTGGTGTCTTTGTCAATCTGAGAGGATCCATGGAGCTCAATACAACCAGGAGGGTTCCTGACACTGCCCTGTTCAACAGCTGCTTTGCAGCTGGCCCTGATTTCCAGTCCTGGAACACCGGACGCACATTGCCTGTGGATATTAACCAGCCATCCAATTGATGGTCTCAGTTTCCATCTCTGTTCTGTGGTGAAGGCACGTAATGCATTGCAGGAAGCCAATCAATTATTTGCAAGTGGGATACACGATACCATCTCTAGCACTCCAACCACAGCTGAAATCCAATTCCATCAACTGGCTTGGATTTGGAGGGGAAATGAAAGTCACATTTTGGAAAAGTGGAATTTATTCTGCATGTTACAACTGATGCTTATGGAGACATTCCCCTAAGCTCTCTTCCTAACTATCAACCCAAGGATTCACAACTGAGTTTATGGGTTTAGTAAATCTTACACATTTTGATGATTCTCATAAAGCCTCTGTTTTCTCATCTGTTGAAGGAGATAATTATATACCTAGTGTATTGTTTAAACTTAAATTAGATAATAGATGTAGAAGTAAATTACCATAAAGCTAATGAAACTGAAGCCCCTCATTTGCATGGGCCTCTTTCAAGACTTTTACTGTACCTAACTTTGTATTTGGAATTTTGCATCATTTTTCTTAAAGAGGGTGTAAAATCCTGGAACCTTCAAATTCCACAAATTTAGGACTGCTCTAGATGAATGTACACGGTATGTGCTCAGATGGTAGGAAGCAGGTGGTAAGACCAGAGGGGCAGGATGACTGGAAGAGGAGTTGGGAATTTCTCTCCAGACTTGTTACTTTATTAAGTGTTTACCAACTTCATTGTTTGCCAAGTGCCAGAGCCCTCAGTTAACTGGTAGGGCTTGAAGGGGATCTAGCATCATAGTCTCTAAAACTCTAAGCTGATAATGGCTTAAACTCCCTCACCTAGTTCAACCTGAATCCACCGCAAAGTATTCCTAAGGGAACTGCTCTCCTGTGCTGGAGCTTTAGGGTACAGTGACCAGCAGTGGTGGTGGTGAGGACACCCTGTGGCAGGCACCCCTCAAATATTCTCACCAGGCTAGCAGCTTGCAGAGAGTCACCCACAGATCTGCTACGAGAGGCTCTGCAGGCCCCTCCTGGCACACAGCAACGGACACAGTGCCCTTCAGACTCCAGCCTCCGCTCCACGGTTTCTTCCTTCAGGCTCCGGGAATCCTTTTCAGCTCCTCTCTCCTCTTCCTCCTCCTTCCTCCCCTCGCCTCCCCCTTGTTATTCTCTTGCTTTTCTCCACTTCCTCTATTCCATTTCATGAATCATGATACAAATTCCAATCCAAGATAAAAATGTACTTTATTTTTCCCTTTTGACTGTGATTAAGTTCTGTCCACAGCAAGGACATAGCCGTTTCCATGGGAACCAATACACTCTAAAGCCGAGGAGGATGACAGTGCAGAGAAGTGAAAGAAGGCAAAGAGGCTGTCTACCGTTGCTTTTCACTGGCTACGAGGAGACAGCATTATGGAATCCAGGAGCTGGAGAGGAATCCACGAGGTCACTAAATCATATGCTCACCTCCGGAAGAGCCGATGAAACAGTTCTGGAGATAAGCAACCGTCCTTTATTTAAAAGGGGCCAGAATGGATTCCATAATCTCCTTTGAAAAGGCATGCAGCTGTTATTTTTAAGGGCAATTATTCAGCAGATGATCTGAACAGTGCCTGGGTGACTGAGAAGATTCCCCCGGCCCAGTCGGAACTGTGGGAGGCTGCCGTCGTGGGGAGCAAGTCCCCCAGCTTTCTGGAGCCTACACCTTTGCTCAGTCACCTGCTCATGCGTGGAAACTGCTGTGCGCAACCTCTGCTGCCTTTAATCCCGCTCAGCACTCGACCAAAGTGCCCAGGACCCACCAAAATAAAAGCAGAAATCTGATCCCTCCATGATTTTTTCATTTTGTTCTTTTTTGTTATGGTTGTTTTCTTTTTAAAATTTCCTCTAAAGAAGAATGCTGATCATCCCAGCCTCCCTGTAATTACTGGAGACTTTTCTACTGTTTCAAAGCAGATTTAAAAAAATTATTATAAGGCTATGTTGGGAGTGAATGTTAATACTATGACTTGAACAGAAAAACAAATAGAAAAATAATTCTCTGAGAGGTGACAGCAGAGTTGAGAATCCAGGGAGAGTAGTTTGAGGTTTCTTCATCCCACTGGGCTGGATGGCACTTATCCCATTGGACTCTGCATGGTCATTCACGGGAAATAAAAACGGAGCTGGATACTGTTGGGGTGATCATTGTCGGGTGAAGGAAAAGGGGAACAATATTCTGTCCTTCAACTAGGCAAAGAGCTTCCTGCATACAGTGCAGTGTGCTGAGAGGGAAGTTATTCGTAAGGAAGGGTTCTGATCCAGTTGGCAGCATTTTCCCCAACATAAAAGCCTCAGCTCTTGATGGACTTGTGAGCCTGCTTCTCCTGGGTCAACACTACTTTGCAGTGCCAAGGAGCTGACTCCATCCAGGGTCTCCTGTGGCCTTCCTTGACTTGGTTCCAGGCTTGCACTTACTGTATGTCTTGGACAAGGAGAGCACCCTGAACCTCCATTTTCTTATTTACAGTGGGGTGATGCTATCTCCCTCAAATGTGAGACGACCTGAGAAAACATAAACCATTTTGTGTGGGTCCTGAAACAGAGCGGCTACTACTGTTACTCAGTCATTTTGCCTTCTCATGAGGAAGGGGGCTCATTCTCCTCGCATACAGCCTCTGTTACTTAAACTGCAGATAAAGCTCCTCAAAGACCCCTCCCGCACACACTTTGTGTCCTGGCTGTTTCAGCTTCCGGGCAATGAAGTAGAGCCAAGGGGCAAAAGGACATCAGCAAAGCCTGGGGTCATTTTGACTAGGACACAAATGGTGATGACCACTCTACCCCCTGCCCCCTGATAACGCAGATTTATATTCCTGCTGTCTTTCTTTTTTTGGTGGAGGAAGGATGACTGCTGACAGTGGGATAGAAAGAAACCAGGAGACACACGGCCTCTGCTGTCTCTTCCCCTTTCTCCTCGCTTGAATTCTTACCTGGTGCCCACAGCAGAAACCAGAAACCCCAGCCCTGAAAGGACTGTGATTCTCAACCTGTGCCAGCAGCTCTCTGGGGCTAGACTCCTGGTTGGGGAGAAAAGGAACCCACTGATTGTTGAATTTCCTGCCTCCAAAACATTTCTAACTGACATGCTGCCCTAATACCACCACTGCACGTGTCATGTACATGATGTGGAGTTCCCAACCACTAACCTGACCTTGACATCCCCTGGGCCTCCATGTCATAACACACTCAGTCTCCCCCTGACTGTATATCGTAGCAATGACCTTCTCCTGTCCTCTCTTTTCCCTGCCATATTGCATATGTGCTTAATCTCTGGTAAACATAATTGGAGTGGCAATGAATGATTACTTTAAGACAAACTAAAGCAATGTCATAAAGTTCTCATGACCTTACTCTTTCAAATATTGGCATAAAATCTCTACTTCTACATAGGTTTTAAAGATTTATAGTAGTCAAAACATGGAAACAACCTAAATGCTCATCAACAGATGACTGGATAAAGAAGCTGTGGTAGATATACTAATGGAATTCTATGCAGCTGTCAAAAAGATGAGCTTGTGCCATTTGCAACAACAATGGATCAAACTGGAGGTGATCATGCTAAGTGAAATAAGTCAGAAAGGAAAAGAGAAGTATAGCAATATTTCACTCATGTGGAATATAAAGAAACAAAACAGACAGATATCAATGAAATTCACAGGACTCTTGACTGTGGCTAGCAGGAGGTGAAAAGGGGGAGGGACGGAAGGAAGGAACAGGTGGCAGTAAAGGACACAAGAACTCTGGTGGAGGATATGGGGTAATATACACTGAGGTGCCATTTCAGTATCCTAAAATGAATATAGCAATGTAAACAAAAGATAAAATATTGTTATTAAAAAACAAAACAGTGACCTCATTCTAACTTGTCTTGCCCTCACTCTCTCACCAAAGCCTAATCTATAGCACTTCCAGATAGGCTTTGAAAACAAATTAAGATTCTGTGCCTCTGTAACTTTATACTGTCAGTTATTCTCCACGGTCCATGGTCTAAAACCCAGATTTCTCAGCACAGGATATTAAACCCTCTTCAATCTTGGTCCTTCGCATCTTTCCAGCGTCATCCTTATTTAGGCTGCTCATACATACTTGAGACAAAAATGGGATAGGGCTATATGCTGATGACTGAAGGGAGGTGACACAATCTGAGCAGAAGCGGAGCAGCCAGGCCAGCAACAAATAAGTGCTATGTGATGCTGATCAGTGATTGCGTAGTGATGACGTGTAGTCTGGAGGGACTTTATACAAATGACCAGAGCCTGTGAAAGGAATTTTGGCACCTAAGGTGAAAATCAAATTTGGCATCCCTAGAAGCCCCGCTCTAAATGTCCTGCCTATAACACATGCAGCTTTAACTATCCCACTGCCAGCAATGCCCAGTAACTCCGCAGTGTCAGAGATAACCCCACAGTGCCAGAGATAACCCCCAGAGCACCTATATGCAGCTAAATGAAGCTACTCTGTTTGAAGAAGTAGGTACAGACGGGTTGGGGGTGGAATCCTCTTCCCAGTGGCTCTGGTTTCCTCCCAGGGAGCTGGAACAGCAGGAGCAGCAAGTCTGCAACAATCAGCATCAGAAAGGGTTGTCTTTGATGTGGCTCAAAAAGAGAAAGTGCTTTTGGGCTCCCTCCCCAGACTGGCCACTCAACTGGCCCTTTTGTCCATATTAAAGATGGTCCTGTTTTATTAAAATGGGACAAAACTGACATTAATATTAAAACCACGAGACAGTCAGGAAATTTAAAAAAAAAGCAGCACTGTTCCATTAAACAGCACATATGGTCAACTTATTCTTGCTAAGCCCCCCCCCGTCCCTGCACCCCAGTCACACAGAACCTGCTGACAGCTTCCCTGCTGGGCCCTGGGCCCTGTGCTCACCCCGGCAGCTAACCTAAGCCCAGTGGCATGATCGCCCTTCCCCTCGGTCTGTGCAGAGCCCCCATCCTCGCTGTGCTTGTCTGCACTCCCCAGGTGTGTGTCGATAGCTTCTGTGGATGTGTTGCACTTCTCTGCTCATTGAAGTGTCTCCTCAGTGCACAGTGACCTCCTAGAGGGTGTGAACCAAGTCTGAGCTGTCTTTGTAAGTGCTGTGCTGATGGCATTTCCTGGTACATGGGGAGAACTCACTAACTGCCTTGGTTGAAGGAATTGTTAAATAATTTTTAAATCCCCAAAGCCCAAATCAAGACCATAGAAACAGCTATGAGCACCAACTAAGGCTATTCCTGTGGGCATGGCAGCAGGCCATTTTCCGGGACATTAATGATGAATGGGCAACTTGCTGCCCTACAAAGACAGGGGTTCAGTTTTCATCTTTAGAAGCTCCTAGGGGAGTCCTGAGACTTAGCACATTGTGGGAACTAACGATAAAAAATGTGCCCCCAACCACGTGAGGCAGAAGCAGATCTGCACTGAGACCATGCAGAAACCAGGTTAATACTCTTGGTAGGACACTTGTCTAGATAAACAACTTGATTATAAAAATATTACAATACTCATGGACCCATATAGATATGTAACTTGGTGATGAGGATTTTGACTAATGGATCAAGAAGAGGACTTATGTAATTTTTTACCATTCAATCAACGCACATTAAGATTCTTCAGAGCTTCCAGACACCATCTTTCCCTCTTCATGTCCAGGAACCCTCTCATCATCCTCTTTATGATCAGATGTGTAACTCCTGGTTAATTTTTTATTTCTCACCACAAGAGAGGTGCTGTTATCACTGACAATGATATGGCTTCTTAGAACTTGTTTATATTAAAGCGCTATATATGCACACACACATTTATATATACACATATATATGCATATATATGCATATACTATATACAAATACATATATATGTATGCACTTATCTTTGGGCTTCTCCAGTTTCCTAACACCAACTACTGAAGACTGGTCACAGAATTACTGATGATGATGTTTCATGTCTCCTTCAGTCCCTGAATACTTACTTTGATAGTTCTCCCAAAGGTTGTTACTGTGTTTCATTGATAATAACCAAATCTTTCCAACACATGAAAAAAAATGTGAACAATAATTCACTTTCTGGTCATGCAAAGTTTTCCTTTTTGAATTTTACAGCATAAGGGTAGTATGATTTTCCCTTAGGCTACAATCACTGTCTTTCTAGAATGTGATGTTTTTCCAAGTTGATGCAGCCTTGTACAGCATCACCACAGAGTAAGAGAGGCATGAGACCTGTGAACTGAGTAAAAGAATCAGCCTCTTCTCTCCAGGACTGCTGGTCCCTCATGAAGACCAGCTCTGCAGATGAAGCCATCCTTGTACCCACTGGAGGTGAATGAGTGCAGATGGGCCCACTGTGCAGTGGAGCCACAATATTCAAAAGCTCATGGAGCACAGGTGCAGCTACTTTTAGGGCCTATGTGACAGATGTAACAGTCTGTACAGAGGGTAGGATGCCTGCCATGGGTGTCCATAGCAAAGGGAGTCACAGAGTATAAAGACACCGGCATCACTTCTCCCCCACAAGGGTGCTGCAGACTAGGAAAACTATAGTCAGAACACAGGTAGGTTAGCTCTCAAGAAGCTCACAAGTGCAGCTCAAGCCCAGTGGTTGGCAGTGAACTCCCCAGAGCTCAGAGCCCTGACTTATTGTATATCCAACATTAGTGAGAGTCCCACCAAAATAGCATGCCCATACCTTTCTGGCGGCCCAACATTGCAGACCAGTGACTGTGATCTGTTGTCCAGATAAGCCCTCCAAGAACTCTGCTGACCACAGTTGAGGACAATCCTACAGGCAAGAATCATGGAACTCTTCTAGGTAGAGCCCGTGTGCTGGGTAGAATGCTGACGGTAAGAGCACTTAGACCAGGAAATGAGAAGATGGCCTTGCAGTACTCCCCTCAGATGGTGCTGCCCACCCCAGCTGGCCCCATGCAGCACAAGAGGGCCTCCTCTGAGGAGGGTTGGCTTAAATGCATGGTCCTTTGAGGTTTAGTGTCAAGATTCACAGTGGCCAGTGGCAGGGCTGCCCTGACACTCCTAAGGAAGAATGGGACAAGTCCCTGTCCCTTTCATGGAAGTGTATTGAAAGTGTCTGCACATGAATTTCTGGAGTCATACCTAGAAAACATAGAGGAGAAGATAAACTTCTCTGTACTCCCATTAGGAAGAATGAAAGGTTCAATGGAAACTTCCAAAGGGTACCCAGTAAATCCCATGAAAAAGTCATACAGCTATAAAAGAGAGAGCTTAATTTCTTTAAAGAATTTTTGCATTCCAGTTTCTCTACTAATTCATACTGAAAATCATTGAACAGTGAACTAAGCATTCAACACAGCTTGGTGAGAGACTGTGGCAAAGATCATCTAAAGAAAAATCAGTGAGACAAGCAGGGAGAAATAGGACTCTGGAGACTGGATCTCCCCAAGATACCCAGAGCAGGCCTTCCCAAGATGTATCAGTTTTGCATGTGGATTATTTTGAGCTAAGGACAATCAAAGCCTCTCAGGCTTAGGAGAAACTATCACTCCCTTACTATCTAGAGAATGAAAATTAGGGGTATTACCCAGAATTTCAGTTTTTACAAGAATTAGTCTTTTAATAAAAGAACCTATCTGTATGGCAAGGCAGACATCTAATCACAGAGCATCTGCTCTCCATCAGATGAGCCATCCATTCCTCATCACGTGAGTTCCCCTCCTTCCTCCTTGAAGTCCCTGATTCCCATTCCATTCCTTAACTCAGGAGATAGATAGATAGATAGAAACATATATATATATATATATATATATATATATATATATATAGAGAGAGAGAGAGAGAGAGAGAGAGAGAGAGAGAGAGAGAGAGATGATAGATGGATATAGATATAGATATTTAGCTCTAGATACACATATCCATCATCTTGCCTCATTTGCTTGAATCAAATTTCATGTAGAATTCTCCTAAACAGTAATTACATTTGCTCTTTTTTTCTCACTAACCTGTCTGAAATTTCCTCTCTACCCCATCAATTCCACCCCTGGTCGGTTTTCTTCAAAGGCAGCTGACCATTTGCTCAATGGTCCGGCACTGCTCTGGGAGATGGGGTGAGGGTGTTGATGCCGAAGTGGGCCAGACACGGGGAACCTGTCTCATGTTCTATCTTCGTGGTGATTTTTCCATTTTACTCATTTAAGGTCGTCCAAACTATACCACATATTTCTGCTGAGTAGATCTGGAAGACTTCTTTGCATGCTGCTGACATAGAATTTACTTTCTGGATAATATGTTAACATTTAATGGATGTTATGTAGACAGAGTGATAAGTGACAGTCAAAACACAGCAGGGAATGGGAGCCTGTTGGACTCACTATTTGAATACAGCACTCCCTTTTGAACCATGGGGCTCCATTCCTGAAACATATGGTGACTGACGAACTGGAGGATTTGCAATAACTCCAAGAAAATAGACAATTAGTGAAAAGTTAAAAAAGATATGATGCCAAATATTTTTTAAACTGGAGAAATAAAGCAAGCAGCAGCCCAGATTTGTTGCTATTGAAGGCTTTATCCAGGATGGTACCCTTACCTTCAATCTCCTTCAATTCTTCTTAAAACATTGGTGTAAAAACCTGTCTTCTGAGACATAATTTGCCAGAAGTTTTATTCTTGAAAATCCACATACTTTTTAAAGTCTTCAGTCTACTCTAGTGACTTAAAATGTAATACATTTTGCATTTTCTTTGGCCTTTTCTTTTTGAAAGAGTCAGCAAATGGCCAGTATAACCTCACCGACTGGCTCTTTTCTGACCCTTGTCAAGGGTGGAGGGGTAGGTGTTGCGTTTCCATCAGGGGCAGCATTAAAAAGGGAGAACAATACCTTTGCTCTTTATGAAATAACTTAATTATCCAACAGGTCTGGCTACAAACTCTATGAAAGTTGTTTTCTTTAGTTTCTAAGATATAAACTGAACAAACATAAACACTGGAAGATGTAAAAATGCTTATGTAGAAATATGGAATGGAATTACTTAAAAACCTGTGATTAGTGAAGGATTCATGTACCCTGACTCGTTCATGAATTAAATGTATAATCTTTGTGGTACTTAAAAAAATGGCATCCTTCCTCCAGTTTAGAGGCATTTTCTAGCCAGTGCCAAGCCCCACTAACCCTTTCTCCCAGGTGCCTCTGTCACAACCAAGTCAACTGTACCTGGTAACACTGATGCTGAGAGCACTCTGACTTCTCCTGTGCGGTCACGCCAGCCCTGCGGCCATTTCCTCTCTCTGTGAGTGCTTCTGCTTTCGGACCTCATTGTGAATGCAAAGACTGTGTCTTCTCCCTTCTGTCTCTGGAGCTAGCACAGAGTAGGCTCTCAACAAAGAGTGGTGAGCAAATTAAAAAAATAAAACAATTTAAAAACAGTTAAATGAGAAAGGGCTATGGAAGAAACATAGCTAAATGTTCAAAATATTTGGTGCCACATCTAAATAGTAGAAAGTCTTTTTATTCCTGGAATCAATTACCTTATAGGAGAATCCACTACTATGCTGGAATGGTTAAACTTAGAAAAGTGTAGAAAGTGAACTTGAAGATAGTTAAGTGCTCATTTCTAAGGGTTTGGAGTGTAGGTCGAGAAATCAAGAAGACCAAGATGTGAAGTCTGCTTTGCTGATTTTCTTTCTTCATCTTGTGAGCCGTTAGTATTATGCTTTGAAAGGGTGTAATTTAGGCCTGGCAGCAATCAGTTGCAGAACACCATTACACTAACATGTCTAGAGAAAAAAAGAAAAAAGGGTCTAGGAACTTATTCTTTAGAATGTCTCAAAAGTCATTTGGAGTCTATACATGGAATTTAAGCCAGTCTAGTTGATATGCATCTTTTCCTTCCTTTTCTAATTCTATCATCCCAAATTGAGTATCCTGAGATGTTAACAACAGAAAGAAGTTAGACTAGACATTGATAAATAGGCTGTAAACAGGAGTTAGTAGAAAGATAAATCAGATGGCCTCGAGACGCTTGCATTTCTTATTTCTATGACACCAGTGAGTCGAGCAGCCTATTCCTAAGTGAAGTAAAAAAAGCAGTTTAAGTTTTGGTGGAAGAGTAGAAAATGCTGCCCATTCCAACCAGCTGGAGTCTGACACAGGTCTACTCCTGCAGCATTTGCTCTAAGACCAGTGGGGCAGACACTGCCTGCCCTGGTCCAATGCTGCCCTGCTCTCTGGCTGCTTCAGCTGGCAACCTTACGAAATACTCCTCTGTGCCCAAAATGGCTATCTGATTTTAAAGGAGTAAGGTGCTATTAAACACTTTGAGCCATTAAAACCCAAACATGCTGTTCCTTCACAGATTGACCACAACTTAACTTTCTGAAATGAAAGATCCATGTTCATTCAACTCATGGATCAACAGTCACTCAATGTGTTGAAATAATGGCTTTACAAAAGCAATGCTGAAATAACCAGTTTAAAAAAAAATGCATCCACTTTCTCCCCTCCTAGCAGAAGGTGCATTTCTATTCACTTTAAACTGGATATATATTAAACCAGCCTTCTGAAAGAATGAAATATCATTAACAAGATTTACCCAAGAGCTACCCAAATAGAAAAACGTGTGCAACGATCTGTTTCGCAGGAACGAGGCTGAATACGACATCTGTTAGGCACTCGTCCCCTCCCTTTCCCCTCCCCCGTGGTTAATGACATCTGAAGCTCTTAAGCTTTGCACATTCCTTCACTAATTAAATTCCTGCAAAGCTGTCTCATGAATCAGGTGCTTTGTGGAGCAAGAATACAGACCCTGCTTTTGTGTCGCTGATGCCTGCCTCAGTCCAGGTAAGAGCTGAACGTATACTTGGCCTGCTCCCCACCCTTTTGTGAAAGGTTTTTGAGCACTCATTTTCCCAAGCATCTTCCTTTGCTTGTTTATAATCTGTTCTATCAAAACTCAAGTGACAAAAATAAAGAAATGAGTAGCTAAGTCACATAAAGATTAAAAAATGTGTAATGGATGATTTTTAGAGGACAGGAATATTTCAGTAAGTGAAAATAAAAGGAGAAGAAGCTTTTCATTCCCAAAGAAATGTTCTGCTATCTCAGATTCATCCATTCATTTCATCTCACTCATTCATTTATTCATTCAACAAATAAATATGCAGTGTGTGCCCTCTGTACGTTCTTTATAGAGTCCTGAAGTTAAAGACAGACTCAGTCCTGGCCTCGTGGAGCTTCCATTCTACATTTCAGACTTTAGAACACTGGCTCAAAACCAGGATGAATTGTGGGATCCTTCGACGATCAGGAGATGATATGGTCATTGAGGAGATCAGAGGGTTGTCCAACTGATGGACAGCAGAGGAACCGGATCTACTTTAATCAAGTACATTAATAAGTATATAAATACATATTGCATATATTGTAGAAGCAATGCTAAAAGTTACTCATATTAAATGCCTATTATACACACGACATTCTACTAAACATGTCACATGGATTCTCTAACTCTTCATAATAACTCTTCAAGATAGTTATTTTTCCCCATCACTTTGCAATTGGGGAAACTAATCAGAGAACTGGGTATCCAGGTCATAGATTCATCAAATTCTAAAACCCTTTCTGCTTTTTTTCCTTTTTCTTGTTTATCATTATGTTGAAGATAGGGCATGGGCCACCTCCTCTATGACACAACACAAAGTATGTTATAGATGATGACTGGAGTAAGCATTCAGAGAAGACAGAGCCTGTCCCAGCATTCAGAGGCTTAGAAGGGAATTGAAACCAGTGTGGATCAGTGGGCCAAAGCAGGGGCAGAACCATGATCATTTTCATTAGGGAAAATCAGATGTACAAAGCATCAAAGAAAGAGGAGCAGCACCGACCTCAAATTTTCTCTTCTCTCCCAACGCCCTCTCTCTTTCTGCTATCAGACATAGACACCATCAATCTCTTTTGAGCAGAAGCTCCTGAACATACACCCTTAACTGGCATCTGTTCTATCCCTGCTGCCTTTTCCCTTCTACTCCTGTGCAGGTGCTCTCTCTACATCAATAAGACCAAATCCTTCCCCGCCCACCATTTTGTGCCTGGAGCCATTAAGTGACAATCTTTTGGTGTGGCTGCACATTTGTGACTACAGGACTGTATGTATTAGTTGAGGCCTGAAAGGCAGTAGCTAGTCTTCTCTCTAACCTCATCACCTATAACTTCAGCTACACAAACCACCTACAAGTCCTTTTATGCCCCCAGCTATAAGCCAAACTTTCTCTGTGTCCCTGCTGCATCTAGGGCTTGTCTCTGCAATAATACGTATCACATCATACTGTAATCATCTGGTTTGCTTGTTTTTCCTCTCCAGTGACTGTGAGTTCTCTGATAACTGGTACCATCTTCATCATATATGAATTTCCTAGCAACAGGGTCTGGGAAATTAATCCCTAAATAATTGATTATATTGCAGCATATCTGTGATCATTTCCAGGGTTTGGTCTTTCCAGTTTTGTCTCTTTTGGGGGGAGCCTTGGCATTTTCATAAAGAAAACATTAAAAGTATCTGGAAGGTCATCCCCAAAGTGCTAAAGCAACCGCCATGATTGGTGCCAATTTCAGAGGAAGGAACCCATGGATTTGAAACCAAACTTAAAATAGTATTGAAATGCTGATTTCAATTTCTGCTCAAATAGGTCATTTATTCTCTGTTACTAGGGAACTGCCCAGAGTGTGTTGGGTGGCAAGGACATCCTGACCAGGCTGTTACAATTGAAAAGGACCAGAATATGAATGTGAACCAATCTCCTTTTAAATCACACTTCCATTTTGTAACAAATGTGAACTGTTGGGGGATAAAAATGAGGTGGCTGCTAAGAATAAGATGAGAATATGACCACATAGCTCAACTGAAGCTACATTTTAATTATACTTATAAGTCTGGCTCTGTCTTTTTGTGGGAAGAGGAAATAAAGAGAAGCATTTAAAATGAAATATCGAAGGCCAACACACAAGGAAATCATTCTAATGTGACATAAAACCTTTACAAATTGAAGTGTAAGATGCCATCTAACAGCATCATCTATGACGTCTTACTCTTTTTGTTCTTTATATCCTTTCAAATCTGTTTCCTCTTTACTATTTTCATGGTCACCACGTTCACTCAAGCCCTTAAAACTCATTTGGATGTAGCAATAGCTTTCTGTCTCATATGCTTCCTCCACAGCCTTCACCCCGCACCTTCTCCATGACCTCCTCTGACCAACCACCCCATGCCTCTCACTCTCATATTCATACTTATCTTCCTACCTCTCTATGAGTGAAAGCTCCCTCATCCAACCACACTGTGAGTTGCTCCTTACACTTATCCTTACCTGTCCCCCAGGGCCTAGTCTAGAGTTCTTCCCACCAGATGGGGCTAAATATTTGTTAACAGACTGACTCAGGGATGATGGATTCACTGGGCACAGTAAGCACAGAGATAAGAACCCCCCGCCCCAATTTTAGGAGCCCATAAAAATTGATTAATCTCCATTTATTTTAAAATCAGAAAAAAAATTATTAATACTAATGAATACATACCAATGAATCTAGACTGGATTATATTCATCTCTATTCCAACAGTCATAAAGTATAATTTTAAATAATTTTTTACAGAGGAAGAAAGCATACCTCAAAGCCCTAATAGTCAGAGATCCGGAACTAACTTTTTGGAGACTAAGTAAATAAAGATAAACGTGTGTACCAAGAAATGAGTTTTTGATGCTCCTTTTTGACGTGTGTTTTTTCTTTCAAGACTCTTCATTTCTCAGGTTTTTACGCTGGTCCAGTGCTGATCACTAGCCTAGAAAGTGTGAAGGCTTCTTCCTACATTTGATAAGTCGATATATACGAAATGTGACACGTTACTGTGTTATTTTGTTCACACTATCACCCTTTGACGGCTCAGTAAAAGGTGGAAGAGAGAAACTTCTCATGATATCTGTAAAATATTCATACAACATTCAGTCTGTGTGTTTAAAAGCATAAAACTCCTTTCCAGTTTCTAAAACTCTAATTTCTGTGTGTCAGGGCCAAATGGAATGTGTTTTAGCCAGCTCTTGGATAAACACAGAAACGTAATCTTTCCTTTCTTAAAGCCAAGCCTGCTTCACACACTGCATCTGTGTGTGTATGTTTATTTAACCATACAAGGATTAGGGCTTAAAACTGGTTTGAAAGCACTGGTGGGTATTTTTCTTAGAGCATTTAAATCTAATGGCTTGAGAATTTGCAATATTTTTAATCTTCGAAGATAATTTTACTTTCCAGGTAATTTACATTCGACCTCAGTTTGAAATTAAGGAAATAAACAACTGTGCTTTCTTTTCCTTTTTTTTTTTTTTGTGGGCGGTGGTGGGGGATGGTGCAAGCTGTTCTCTAAAGAACTGACATTATCTTGCAATTAGGAATTTCATTCATTTTTACCTAAACGTAATCTTCTCTTACCCAAACAAAATCCAGAAGATAAACTGATCTTTTTCTTTGCAACATAAATTATAATCAAGACCATCGTTACTGCTTTAGTCCATTAATTAATTTGCTTTTTGGTCAAAATATTACCTGCCCCTTTTCTCACATTATAGCCAATATGTATCATTTTGACCTCCTAACTGCAGTCAGCTTTGTTTCTTCATAAACTCCCTGTGATTCATTTCTCTATTCTTTGAGTGCTCCTTCTCATGGCCCTAAAATTACAGTGTGAGAATGATCTTGAAAATTGTCTCGCAAAGTCCCATGTTTTAGGATGGTTAACACCTTACAATAATCATCTGGAATGAAGAGATGACCTCTTTCTGAGGGTCAGAGATTCCAATTCTACAGCTCCCTTCAGGGATCTCTACCATTTTACTGCCCTGATCATCCATCTGAAGAGTGCTCCCTGGAATTCACCCAAGAATTTCTCATGTCCTCACTGATTTCCCTTCAGTTTATCTATAGCCATTACAAATAAGGCCCTAGCCACTTCCTAAAACAAATGCTTCTTAAATTGCAAATCCAAGTGAAGTCATGCTTTAGCTTCCTTTTCTCCCACTCAATCTCTCATCCTACTAGACCCATTTTCTACCTATAAAAGATGTTTCAGGGGCAAATCTGTAAAAGGGATTCAGTGATAAAAAATGAATGAAGTGATGATACATACCACCTCGTGGATAAACCTCCAAAACATTATGCTAAGTGATAGAAGACACATAGGATCACATTTATTTCAGTTTATTTCCATGAAATATCCAGAGCAAGCAAATACATAGAGACAGAGACTGGAGGCAAGAGGGAATGGTGAGCGACTCTTATTGGGGCATAGATTTTCTTTTGGGGTGATGACAGTGTTCTGGATGACAGTGTTCAGCTCATCTTTTGGATTTTATTTGGGTAAGCGATAAATACGTTTAGGTAAAAAGGAGTTAAACTCCTAATTGCAAGAAAATGTCAGAACCTTATTGGTGGTGGTTGGATAACAGTATGAATGAACTAAATAGCACTGAAATAGTTAAAAAAGTGAATTTTACGTTATGTGTATTTTAACACACATATACACAATGCTTAAATTGTTCTCTGAAGGGCTTCGTTTTTTACTTGCAACCCTTTTTTAAGGGTGAGGTCTATGATGATAGAATGGGGAGTGTGACCAGAGATTAGTGGTTAGTATGACTAAACATAAGGCACTGGATTTTATCCATTCAACGGCAAATATTTCTTCATCAGCTATGATGCAAAATGTTTTGTGTTAGGTGCTGGAGAGGCAGCTATGTGGACAGCCCAGGAATGGATGTGGTCCTCAGGGAGCTTGCAGTTCAGCTGTTTCTTTTTATGGCTTTATGAGAATGGAGAGTCAATTTGACCTTTGTTTGAAAAACCAAAGAGGGAGCTAATACTTCATTGTATTTATCCTTTAATACCACAGAATTGTTACAAAGATTAAATGAGATTGTGCATGTGACCATGATTCGCATTTTATAAAACATTATACAAAATATTTGGCATTAATATTATATTATTCTAGTTTAATGTTGACATTTTTCATAATAGCACTGCATGTTCAGTCACTTAGGAAACTGAAGTAGTTGTTTATTTATGACATTTTGTATGTCCATTACAGAAAATCTAAAACGTCCAGAACAGTACATTTTAATCAGCTATTATCCTTCCCCCTTATATATCCATCATTAGCCAGTGAGAGCTTATCTGGTTAAGAACACGGGTGCTGCTGGAAACAGGCTCCATCACTACTTATCAACTTTGGGGGAGACATCTCACATCTCTAAGCCTCAACTGTGTGCAAAATGGAGGTAACAATAATAGTTACCTCCAAATTGTGAGGATTAAATTAGGTAATTAATGTATATCACTTGACAAAATATTTAAAACATTACATGCAAATTATGTTATGCATATATGCATATATTAAATATACATCACACAGTGCATATACACACAGGTTTAATATTTTCTGTTTGCTTCTTATTAGTAAGAACATCTACTCAGAGCTCTAGCTCATTAAGTTACTTAAATGAGCCTCCCAAATGTATTATAATGGAACTTCTTTGAAATAAAACTATTCAACTCCTTCAAAGAGTAATAGATCTTATAAACTGTGTACAGAACTTTTCAAATTTTGTGTTTATATTCTTCTTTGCCTGCAGTTGTAAAATAATTCATATTTTAACAGATGGCCCGCTGAGTTTCTTTTAGATGGAACTGTTTAGCAAAATACTTTGCTCTGTATATAAGATGACCTCTTTAGAGGTCACACTCTTTAGAGTATGGCAGGATAGTGAAGCAACCCATTCAAATAAAACTCATAAGAAATGATGACATCTCACACTGTAATTTTAGGGCCATGAGAAGGAGCAGAGGGAGAGAGTTCGATAGAAAAAGATAACAGAGCAGGAAGAAAGGAGAAAAGAGATGAGGTATAAAGCAAGATTCTAGGTTCTGATAAAAGACTGTGAATAAGAAATTTCTAGGGATGGGTTAATTGAATGGCATTTAAGAATCTGAATTCTGAATACTCTAAGTTTTTGTGTGTATTTTTATGTATATTGTTGAAATGTGTACATTGTCCATTATTTCAGTAACATCTTCTGTTTTCATGAATACTTTGGGTGAAAGGCTTTAAGGTACACCAAAGAAAGGAACTGAGCTCTGTATCTGAGCTGATGTGTAGCAAAGAAAATAGTTCATCCATGGAAAATGAGATGTGAGATTATGGTTTTAGGATGAGCAGGAACTCAAGAGTCTAACCATGAAACTATGAATGTCTATATTGAATTGAATAGTGTCCCCTCAAAATGCATGTCCACTAAAAATAATAACTCTATTGATTTGATTAAGGATCTCCAGATGAAATCAACCTGGATTTGGGGTGGGCTCTAAATCCAATGACTGTAATCCTTAGAAGAATAGAGAACAGGGAGGCACAAAGAGAAGAGGGTGTAAAGATGGAGACAGAGATTGGAGCTATGTCTTACAAGTCCAAGAATACCTTGGGCCACCAGAAGGTAGAGAAGGAAGGGAGGATTCTTCCCTGGAGACTTCAGAGGGAGCATATCCCTGTCGACACCTTGATTTCAGACTTTGAGACTACAGAACTGTGAGAAAAATTTGTTTTAAGCCACATAGCTTCTTGGAACTTCATTGCTGCAGCCCTAACAAATTAATACAGCTCCTGGAAAGTTGCCCAAATCTTAGTGTAGGCATCAAACTTCCTACAGCATATGGGCAAACTAAGAATGAAACTGAACTCATTTAATTTTCAAGGGATTGGGTGACCTCAGCTGTCATCTAGGTTACTTTATGCAGAGACTGGAGATTTGTCTTTTAACTAAAAACCTTACCAGAATCTTTCACAATCTGATCTTGACATTTCTTGATCACATTGGCATTTTGTTAGGTTGTTTCCTGTCACTATGCAGAACATATGCAGCCTCCCTGCCTAGCCTCAATTTTTGGTAGTCCTATCACTCAACTCTTGCATTTTTTTTAGCTTTCAGTTTATAAAGTAATATTGAACTCTGAAAATGCTTTTCACCCCTTCAGTGCCTCGTCATCCTGCCCTACATCACCCTCACTGTCTGTTGGTCAAACTACCTGAAAAAATGTCTATTCACCTTCAGATGTTACTTCCCCTGAGAGGCTTAAATCTTTCAGTCAGGCTTTTTTCATGTTCCATATACTCGATGTAGTACGTTGTAGTAGATTTCAAATCCTATTTTATTTGTTTTTACTTATAACTGCAAAGTCTCAAGGTCAGAGAATAAAGCTTTTTATCCTTGTATCCCAATGCTGGCACAATGTCACCCTGTTAGGCTGGATTTAGGTAGCAGCAAGTGAACTGGCACTGATGTCCTAAGATCTTGCTTGAAACCTGACATCTCCAGGACCATTTGTGTGTCTTGGCAGATGTTGATAACAGAGTCTATCCTCCATTTCTTCCTGTTGACAAAATTCCACTTTTGTTCAAGTGTGTGGCAGGCCTTCTTTTCCATCTCAAGAAAGGTGGTGGACCTACCTGCTAATCCAGGGGTGGAAATTATAACTCAGTCTGGACTTAAGATTTAAGAGGAAGTCTGTAGCGTTTCCAGAAGAGACTTCCCTTCCCTGCTAAGAGGAAGCATGAACAGAGCATTTTGCCCTGCACCTCCTCTGAATGAGTATATGGCAATGCCATAACCTTCTTACACTCCTGAGAAGAAGGTCAACAGAATCACAGAGCCATGTACCGGTCCCTGGACCAACACCAGCAGTGTCTCCCCATCAACTCTTTGTTCTATGAGAAAAATGAACCTGTATGTTGAAGCTTCCATTAGCAAGTATGCCAGTACTTAAAGCTGAACTCACCTTTGTCAGCTATGGTGACCTTACACCATTTCAGTCTTAACTTCTCTGAACTTCAGTTTCTATATGCCAAATAGTCCCTCTCTACCACCATATAATGGCTGTTATATGACTCAAATTTAAAAACATGCACAAACGTCGAAATAGGTATACATTTAACAATAAGAGATTATATAATTAAGCATTTAATGGGTGCTCTTTACGAGCTTTGTTTATGCTATTTTATTTGATCCTTACAATAACGTCTAAGCTATTGATTTGGAGAAGGTTTTGCCTAACTTAAACACACAAAGATTTTCTCCTACATTTTCTACTGCAAGTTTTGTAGTTTCAATTTTACGTTTAAATCTGCGATTCATTTTCAAGAAAGTCTTGCCCCTGGTATGAGTAATATGTCAAAGTTCATATTGTTACATATGGATATCCAATTGTCCCAGCATCAACTGTTGAAAAACAGTCCTTTCTCTGCCTTTATTGAAAAAAAAGTAAAAATACAGACCTTTTTCTTCACTCTGGAGCCTTTGCTGAAATATAATAGTGTGTGTATGTGTAGGTCTTTGTTTGGTTCCTCGCATCTACTTGTCTCTCTTTACAGCTGTCTTGTTCACTATGTTTTTGTAAGTTTTGAAGTCAGGAAGTTGTTTGCACTATTCCAAGTCCTTTGTATTTCTCCATAAATTAAAAACAAATAGCTTATACTTTATACACAAAATCCTGTTGGGATTTTGATCAGGAACACATTGACCCTATAGACAAAGTTGGAAAGAATTAACATCTTAACAATATAGAGTCTTCTGATCCATGAACATGACATATATCTCTGTTTAATTAGTCTTCTTTGATTTTACCCCTCATAAATGTTTCATAGTTTTCTATTTATAGATATTGTACATCTTTTGCGAGATTTTTCCTGAAGTCATATTTTATGTTAACGTAACTGATAGCTTTAAAGACTTCAATTTCCAGTTGTTCACCGCTAGTATATGAAAATATAATTGGTTTTTGTGTGTTGACCTTATATCTTGAAAATTATTAGTTCTCATGCCTTTTTTTGGTAGATTCCTTCAGATTTTCTTTTTCTTTTTAGTCACCTGAGAATTCAGACTATTTTACTTCTTGCTTTTCAATATAGATGCCTTCTTTTTTTTTAATTACCTGTTCTGGTTAGAATCTCTGTTAGTATAGGACAGAAATGATGAGAAGGAGCCTTGTTCCTGATCTTGGGGGCAAAATATTCTTCAGATTTTTACCATTAATTATAATTTTTATCATAAGTTTTCTTGTAGATTTCCTCCATTCCTAGTATTCTCCAGAGACTTTTTATCAGGATGGATGTTGGATTTTGCCAAATGTTTTTTACTGTTTCTATTGAAAAAAGCAGGTGATTTCTTCCTTAGTCTGTTAACAGGATGAATACATTGAATTGTCAAATTTTAAATCAACCTTTCATTTTTCACTTGACTATGACATGTAATTTGGTTTACATAATTTTAAACTCAAATTGCTAACATTTTGTTAAGAATTTTTGTATCTATGTTCATGAAATTTTTGGTCTCATTTTGGTTTTGGTTTTATAGTTTTATTCTCTTGTAATTTTTTTGCCTAGTTTTGGTATCAGAATAATTCTGGATGATTTTGGGTGGAATTGACATTATTTAATGGTTTAGATCACAGACATTTCACATGTACTTGAAAAACATGTGTATTCTGCTGTTGGTAGTGGAGTATTTATAAATAGGAATTAGATCAAGTTTTTTGTTAATATTATTTAAGACTTCTATTGATTATTAATAAAGGGGTGCTGAAATCTCCCAGTATAAGTGTGATGCATCTAATTCCCTTTGAAGTTCATCAGTTTTTGTTTCATTTATTTGAAACTATGTTATTAGGCATATAAACACTTAAGATTATTGTCTTTCTGAGAAATTTACGCCATCAGTCTGAAATCATGTTCTTTAAGTCTTGTAATATTTTTGTTCTGAAATCTACTTTGTTATTAATATAGCCACTCCACTGGTCCTTTGACTATTATGCTCATAATATATCTTTACTTTGTCTTCATAAAGAATGTTTCTTGTAGGCTGCAAATAGTTGAGTGTATACAATTTAAAATCTCTGCATTTTAGTTGACATATATATTTTTTATAAATTGGCATGTAGCAAGTTACTTTTAAACTTAGCATGTTAAAACAGTGAACATTTATTATCACACAGTTTCTTTGGGATGGGAATGCAAGTATAGTTGAACTGGGTACTTTTTTAATGGGATTTCTAACATGGAAAGAAGGATATAATTTCTTTACTTCTTTACTTCTTGTTATCAATAAACTATTCTGATTTATAGTTTATATATTCCATTCCAGTTTTGCCTGTTATATCAAAATTTTTGACTTGGAATTCTATCATCTATTATATTATTGTAACCATTATTGTGATGACTCATTTCAGACTTTTCACTTCTGACCACGTCCAATTAATTTTACTGCAAATTATAAACATGACATGAACTATCCAGCAGTAGAAAACCCTTCTAAATATACAGAATTTTGCACCATTGAACTTAATCTTCTACTAGAGCAGTTGAAATGGCAGACATTCTTTTTCTGTCCCTGTACAGCTGAGGTATAATCATATGAACTCAACTCAGTCAATTGTATGTGCCCACTGGATGTTCGACTTGGGAAAATATAGTATTCTGTCTTGATGAAAAGGCAACAGCTATGTTCATTATTTAGAGACATAGTGGCCATAATGGCAGCAGCATCCAGAGTCCAGGGCTTGTCACAGCACTTGGTGAAGAGTAACTGCAACAGTGGTGTC
This sequence comes from Solenodon paradoxus, assembly GCA_004363575.1. Lineage (NCBI taxonomy): Eukaryota > Metazoa > Chordata > Mammalia > Eulipotyphla > Solenodontidae > Solenodon > Solenodon paradoxus. The sequence goes on along the minus strand of RJWH01000797.1, from coordinate 51,645 downwards.
ATCTTCTTGATTAAGTCTGTGACATCATTTTGTTACTGGTTCTAGTTGACTATCTCCCATTAGTCCTCATTAGTACACTGAACTATTCTCTCTTTCTCTCTCCCTCTTCTCTCTCTTTGGTTAATCTTATGGATAACAAATAACTACGCACTTTCCAGAGATGTTATTCTAGTTATTAAAGTTAGATCATGATAAATACAAACCAAATAGAGGCAACAACCAAAATTTATGCAAACTGCAGGACTGATACTTCATGATTGCTGAAATTCTAAATTCGATCCAGCGAGGTAGACTCATGCGTGTGTTTTAAACTATCCATACCAGTTTTCCTTCCAGGGCCAAACCAATCTCTAAGCTTATTTTTATTACATGCTATAATACATACTTGACCTCACAGAAAATCTTAAAAGACAGTCTAACGATGTGCAACTTAGGGCATGCATGGAAAGCGTAAGTTGAGAGGGAGAAGCAGCACAACCCCACCTATGTCTATGGCACCAAATGAAACAAAATGACATTTAGACAAAGTCACCAGTTTTTATGCCAGTTAACATATAAGTTTAGCTCTTGATAGTTCCTTCAATATTTACTTTTTACATTAGGGAGCTTTAACAATGAATGTTCAATATTTTTCTCTGTTTCCCTAGATGACTTTGAATAAAGACAGATAAAGGCAAATAATTAAGACAAAGATGTTGATTGATTATGATACTGACATACTTTATGGGAGAGATATTCTTTCTTATCTTTATCTTCAGCATCACATGTGGCTGTAAAATCTTTTATAATAAAGATTCTTTTTCTTTCTTTTTAAAGGAAAGGTGCAGGTAGGAACGAAGGTGAGGAGGTAGGCAAGCAGGCCGGAGGAGAGAGAAAGAAGAAACACTTTATTTATTTTCATTTAATTATACATCTTGGTTATTCTCCCTGGCCCCAGATGCAAACTCCGGTCTTTGGGATATTTGTGGACTGTGCTTAGGATGGAGGCTGTTGTCCAAATGAGTACTCCATCAAGATGTACCATTAATAATAAGAATTCTTTGGTTCCAAGCACCAGAAACCTACTAGGTTTATTAAAGAAAGCAAAATATGTGTATATATTAGAAATATATTAGTAGCTTACAGAATTGAAGGAAAAACTGAAAAATCAGCCTGGCTAGGGAAGAACAATCAAAGTCACTCTGGAAGATTAAGTAGCAGGAAATAATCTATAGTTTAATTTATAGAGCTTAACTCCTCAGGGCCCCAGCCTGGTCAGTACCAACCACTTTATTTTTCTATCAGTTAACTTGGAATTGGTCTCACCTAACTTTTAGGCCATCCCTTTGTCTCAGGGAAGACAACATGCCTTGATTAATATTCTTACCAAGAACCCACAAAGAAAGGGAGGACATCAGTGTGCTGTTGTCAAAAAAGGGTCTAGGTAACCAGTACATAATTAAACATTTTTGACCCTAAGAATGCAAAAAAGTGATTAAGTGAACAGAAACAATGCTTGAAAAAATATTATGTACAATCCTAGGCATCTTTTCTTCTGTTTCCAATCATAAAACTCTCATATACAAGTTGATTTTCATCCTGGCTAAGAAAAAACATTGCTGAGTGTTGAGTGAACTTCCTTCACAAGATGAATGGGCTTGTACAGGGTGAACATGATTCTACCTATGGCCCTCAGGGACAAAAGTTAATGTCAGAGATGCCCAGAATCACTGCAAGACCCAGGTAATGCCTGAGTGTTTTGCAATAGTGGGTCAGATGTAGGGATCAGGGAGACAAACAGAAATGCAGCAGATAGGTAAAATACCATGCATTTATTTTACCATTGCAATCTCAGGTTGGTTAGCAGAAATTAAATTTTGTGGTAACTTTCCTGAGGCTATAAAGGGATCATTAGTTTTTCAAAGATTCAGTAAATTTTCTTAAAGCACTTTGGTGCCATTTGGAAGGAAAAAAAATAACATGAGAATATTTTGATCACAGTGCTGAGCACGAAACTTGATTTAATACTCAAAGGTCACTGTACTATTTTATTGTAGGAAACATTTCACTTCATGTTAAGAAGTTACAGGGCAAATGAACTGTAATTGCAGCAGTTAGTTCTATATTGCTATGGTCTGCTGTTAGGCTGTCTTCCATTATATTGTTTGTATTGTACTAAAGAGTTCTGGAATGAAATTGCATGACAGCTGTTTCCCCAGAGACTTCTCTGGAAATAAGATATACATCTCATGTGGCTCTCTGTTGCTATCCATCCATGTTTGCTAATGTTTGCTAATGGTTTCTCTGTGTCCATCTCACACAGTGAGCTTGCCAGTCGGGTGGTTAAGCTGTGCCTCAAGTGCTTCCAAAGAGCTCTTTTGACACAATAATTTTCCACATCTTTTCTGTTAGATGTTAGAGCAACTCATCACTTTTTATATAGTTTTGAGAAAAGTTGTTGCGAAAGCTGCTGCTTAAGGAACAGACCAGTTCAGGATTCAGAGAGAAAGTTTCTAGGAAGACGTGACATGGAAGTTGAATCATAGGCAACAAGGGGTTTTGCTGGGGAAAGTGAGAGCAGATTGCTGCACTTGAGGGGTTCAACTTGCGCTTGGAACTGGAGGGGACAGTGCACGGCCCTTTATACATCCCACAAAGGGTGAGGTGAGTGTGTGAGTGTGTGTGTCTGTTAGTTGGTATTGTGTATAGAGGAGTGTGTGTCTGTGTGTGTGTGTGATTATACATTTGGGGGTGTGTTTAGGGGCCTGGAGATTGAAAAGGAGGAGGCTAGAAATACTCTGTTTCCTCTACCATCATGTCTGTGGTTGTGGTTCTTTGTCCATAGATAAACAACCCTTCCTACTCAACACCGTCCCTGACAGTGGATAAACGAGGCATTAGAACTGGCTTCAAACAGCAAAAGCCTTTTTCTAACTCACTTTCAGTCATCTTTTGTCAGCCTTAATTTTAAAACTAGTTTTCAAAGTTAGGTTATTTTGCTTTAAAATCAAAACTTCCATCCATTTATTTTAAATCCAGAATTGTGAGCCTCCCAGATCCTGAGAACATTAGCTTCCTGTCCCTTCCATGACAGTATGTTCCAGCCTCCTGTTGGCCCTACCCTCCTGAATTCTGGCCCCCTCTTAACTGCTTATACTGTGGAACTAGAATTGGTTGTTTCCTACATACTCTAATTCACTGAGCTTTATTATGTGCAGGGTGCCTGTTCATAATTTAAAAAGAAATGTACAGACAGATGATATCTATCCCTTTCCAAAATAATGGTGATAACAATAATAATAGAAAGAAGAAGAGAAGGAGGAGGTAGAGGCAGAGGAGAGGAAGAGGAAGAGGAAGAAGGAGGAGGAGGAGAAAGGAGGAGGATGAAGGAGGAGGAGGAGGAGGAGGAGGAGGAGGGGAAAGGGAGGAAGGAGGGTGGAGGGGAAGGGGAAGGAGAAGGTTGTCTTTGACTTGTACAAATTCCTTCATTGAATTGCGACACATCAGTGGTCCTTAGAATCAAAAAAAATTTCCACACTTGCTACAGATTCTGTTACTGGCTGCCTTGCTTGCAAAGAGAGTTATGTCCTTCTCCTTTCATATACCTTATCTCCTTTCATATACTAATCTTTAGCATTTTCCAGAAGAAAAAGGACATGTCTTCAAGGGACACTGGAGTAGGTAGATACAACCTGACTCCTTGTTTTGTCCCTCTCTTTGTTTCCCCTTTTTGTTCTCTACATGTTTCTAATTTATGCTCTCTTGCTATTGTTTATGTATCTTTGTAAAGCTCCTTAAATTCATTCTGAGACAAGGCAGAGTATAAATTCAAAAAAAGTAGTATAAAAACACGTAAAATAAATCATGTACTATATATTTAAGAACAGCATACTGTGTTTTCAGCACTGTGAGGGATTTTAGCTCATTTTATAGTTAAGGGACTTGAGGCTGAGAAAGAGAGGCCCTGCCTGGTCTCCTGTATTTCTTTCACTACATCACACATTCTAAAAGATTATTTTCTTTAAGAATTTGGAAAAAGATCTATAGACATCCCAATCTACCATAGCGTAGAAAGGAAAGTTTTTTATCCACATGATCCTAATTCCTCAGGGATCTGTCAATGCTCCAGTCAACTTCAGCCCAGATGACAAAGGGGCCAACATGATGCCAGCGACCTAAGGAGCCCTAGAGCCACACCACTGCTGCCGTAGATGATGCAGCCACCCTCCTGGCCCTCCTCTTGGTCATGGGAGGGAGAGGCGGTAGAGAGGGAGGGTACAGGGAGGAGTGTGACTTCGTATTTGGAAGATTAAGCAGGGGAACAGCCATTAGGAGCTGGCCTTCCATTTTGATTATGAAGTGAGGCAGTGCTCAGGGGATGAGGCTGTAATGCATATAAAACAATGCTATTGCAAGACAGGCGGGTTTGAAAAATTATAGGACAATTAGAGGAAAGATTCTACTCCTCCCTATGGGTTTGCACCAGTGTTTCTAAACTTAGGATCTCTTCTGTTTTTAAAGGGAAGGGATGTTCTCATGAACACTGGAGAATATGTTCTTAGGTGGCACTTGGAAAATGTTGAATTAGGTTGCACTTTTTCTAAGAATAGATGTTTTTCCTTAGAAGCAGGATGTGTGTGTTACATGTATATGTGTACTGGTGTAGGCTATGCATGGATGTCTGTGTAGTGCATGTATGTGGGTGTTATGGGGTGTGTGTGTAGAGGGGTCTGTGGTATATGCATGTGTATGGAGGTGTGGGGGTACATGCATGTATATTGTCTCTGCATGTGTGTTGTGGTATGTGGTGCATGTCTTTGTAAAGTGTGTGCATGTTTTGTGTGGGTGTGTGGCGTGTATCTGTGTAGTGACGTGCAGTGTTTGTATGTGTATAGCACGTGTGGGTGGTGTGGGTGTGTGATGCCTGTTTATGCACAATGAGTGGGGTGTGTGTGTCTGTGCACCATCCCACTACCGTGGACTCACTTGTAGCAGTAATTTCCTCACAACCAGGAGCTGACCAGTAGTGATGCACTCACAGCCTCCACCGAGATGTCGCAGAGGAGACACCAGCACAGGGAGGTGACCACTGGCCACCACCTTGCTTGAAGTGGGCAGCGGAGGTGAGGTGAGGTAGACCTGTGAGAGGAGCCACCAGGCAGGGGTGATAGCAAGTGGAAGACTCCAACACATAGAGTAGCCAAGGTTTGTCTCTTTCTTTAAAATCCTGCAAAGAACTGAAGTGAAAGGAGACAATAAAACTGAACTTTAAGCTACATAAACTCATCTCCTTTGAGGGAGATAAAGATCAGATAAAAAATGAGGTGCCCTTGATGTGGTAGGGGACATGTCTGTTCCTTGACCAACAGAGTAACACATTTGTCCTTTCTCCTGCTGATGGCGATAAGGGGGAATGACACAGACTAAAGTTCTCATTGTCACTTTCTGCTCTGTTTTTGTTGCCCCTTTTACAAAGTGTGCCTGAAAGTCAAGAGAAATAAATACTTTAAAGATCTAATTTTATAGGGAATATAAAATAATATTAGAACTAACAACATTCCATTCAATGTTGTGAACTGAACACAAAAACTGTTGGAGAAATTCATTTCTAAACAAGATCGAGGACAGCATGCATTGACGTGATAGGAGACGCCTGAGCATCTGGTTAAACTGCAGGTCCTGGCTGGGTAGGTCTGGGTGAGAGCAGAGACTCTGTGTTCCTAATTAGCTCTCAGGTGATGCCAGCAAGTCTATGGGCCACACACACAGTTGTAATATGCTTTCCAAACTGTTTTAAAAAACGATTCCCCTCTTTGTAACAGATTATCTAAATGATTCCAAATACATATCTTTTTCAGAATCTTCCTCTTTCTCGGTTGCTGTAAAATGTTGTTTATTTTGTATTAGCAATTAGTAATAATAATATAATATCCAACATGTATTAAGTGTTTAGTACTTGCCAGGGACTGTTCTAAGAACTTTGTTTGTATGAACTTAGTTTAATCTTCCCAGCAACTGAGTAGCCACTATTATTATCCCCATTTCACAGTCAAGGAAACTAAGAAGAGTGTATTCCTATTAGTTTTTTTATTTGCACTAAGTGAGCTTTATTTTAAGCTGTATTTACAACTCAAATAAGATAGGTAAGTCTACTGATAATCATTTTGAAAATAAAATCCTAGACTTTTGTCTTTCCCAAGTAGTCCATTAAGTTATAATTATCTTCACTCTGGAGGTAAGTACCAAAACTTTGCCTGTTTCATCCAGATAATTGAGGGAAATTATCTAGCCTCTTTACAACCTACACATATATTGAATAAGCCATGATGTTTCTAAGTGATCATCTCTTATGACTCTGTCTTGCTAGGGGCAAAAAAACAAAACCAAAACTAATGCTCCAAAAAGTATTTGCTTGCAGTCAGTTTCTGTATCTAGTGCCTTACATATTGCATGAAACCAGCCTGGGCCTCTGACTGAAGCAAACAACCTTGGACTCACTGGTCACGGGCCAGAAGCCAACACAATCTACCGAGATAACTGTACAACTGTCTCTGAAACAACTTGACCTGAGAGTTGGCCCAAAAGACAGTTCCATAGGGCATGGGGCTAAATCATTCCCATCAAATCTTTTCCTTGGGGAATGCAGATTAAAAACTAATCGCTTGATTAGGCTATATTCCAAATGAAGTAGAGTTTCTTCTTTGTTTGGTGTCACTTTCCACGTTGGGAGATACGGGATAAGGAGTTTCTGACCTGCTGATAAGGTAGTTATTCCCATAGATCCTCAATACTGAATGTAATTGCTGACTGTCTCTTTCTCCCAGTTGTAAGGAGTCAAACTAATATATCAGTGGATCATTCAGTTATATCCAAAGTCTCACCTATCACGATCCTTCGAACTTAAGCTATAGCTAGACTATCTATCCAAGCAATGTTCTGTTTAGATTACTTCATGCGTTGAAGTTTCCACCACGTTTGTGTAAAATAGGTAAGAATGTTTTGCTTATTGATTTCTAAATGTGGGAAATGTAAGGCACTTCACAAAATCACAGACTCCAGGGATGTAGCAAAATGTTAAAGACACAAAATATTTAACTCCTATATTTAACACACAGTCTTCATATCTAAAAGCTTATTGCAAATATATTTTATATTTAAATGAATGCCCTTCATTATCCAGAAATATATTCCAATTCTGTAACTGAATTCAGAACAGTCCTCCAATGACTCTGAAACAATAGTAAACATTGCAATACTACCTCAGTCAAATAAAGAAAATATAGATGAAAAGCAATTTATAATTCTCAAGTCCTTTACTAAGTCAGTGTCTTCAGGTTTCTACAAGTTTAAATTAGGGACTCTAGGATAAGCCATTAAGTATAATTTTTGCTCATTGTTTAAATCCCGAGGAAAAATATCATCCTTCTGTTGACATCAAAGAAGTAAGATCACTAGGTAGTATATTTACAGTAGAATAAGATAATTACACTAAATAATTTCAATACAATAATATAAATCTATGTTTTATTTTCTCTATCATTAACTATTAACTATTAACAATCATGACCATCTTGTTTTATAAGCCATGGACTCCTTTTCTTTTTGTTCATTCTGAGGGGGATGAACGTAAATCCAACTAGAAAAGGTTTATCATTCCCTGGGTACAAGTCAGCAAGTTATTCTATATATATGTACATACTTTATAAATTATCTGAAAGACCAACATTCAAGCCTTTTTTTTAACCTCAGATAGAGTATCAACATAAACAAATATTCTGTCATGCCAATCAGAACCTCTGATAGATGGTTGTATATTTTTTATGAATTTTTAAAGGAAACTAGGGAAAGAATAAATATTTACTTAAATGAAATTTAGTAGACAAAATGCCTTTAAACATGGTATTCAGGAAGGAAAATCATTTTCAAGGTCTTTGGTAGGTAGGGAAAAAAAGAGATACACACCACTGGCTGAATGACTCCTCAGATAAGGCAAATGCATTCTTTTTGGAATTACATGTTTAAAGAAATTGAAAAGAAAAATAGAAGGTCAAAGAAAGACAAGCTGAGAAAATGATAAAAATGGAAACAAATAAAAGAGAGAGGGGAAAATAAAAAATGAGGAAAGGTTATAATAAAAAGTGGGAAAGGATTTGGCTTATCAGCCATGCTGCCAAAACTGCCTTTGTAGACATGAGTTCTTAGTTTACCATTTTTATCTGGTACCTCTTCATTGTTGGAAAGACCTGTCTTAGCCAGCACAGGATCAATGCTGCGCAATTCATTATTATCTGATTTTGAGTCTAGTGAAAAGACTGCACCATGATAACTAATCAGGAACGTTAGACATGTTAATGATCCCTAACTCAACTGTGAAAAATAAAAGCAGGGTGGGTGTTCTTGGTGTCTCTCCTTTGCATTAATAACATAGCAGAGCATCATGATAATGCAAAAACCCTTTGATAGATTTAGAAGAACCATAAAGATGAATTTGTGTGTGGATTGTTTGCCTTTATCACGTGTTTATCATTACCAAATCTGGATATGATATTTCCATAGAGATGGACCCGTTTCCTTCTGATAGTGAAATGTCATTCTAACACTCTGCTGGCTTGAAAGGCATTTATGTTGGCATGTCCTGTTCACACATGATCATAAAAAAGAAAATAAGCAAACATCTTTAGCACATAGTGTTAATATCTCAAGTTTAGTCAAGTAACTGTCATTCATTCATCCAGTCAGCAAATATTTATTAAATGTCTGCACTTACCAGCTGCTGTTCTAGAAAGCAAGGATTTAGTCATCAACAAGACAAAGTTCGTGACTATGAAGTATTTGCTACACAGAAAACTAATGAGAAGATTGCCTTCTTAGTCTGATACAGAACTAACTGATTTACTTTCATATATAGTCACAAAGCCTTTTCACTTTTGACAGATTTTTAAAAACTCTCAAGTAGGGAAGAATATTGGCTGAAGAGACATGATTCTGGGTAGGGCTAAAAAGCAAAAACTGAAAACTAAACCATGATCCTAGCAGGCCATCTGTAACTAGGAGCATAATTCCTTCCATGCAAGACTGTCCAGCTTTCGACATGGGCAGTCCCCTAGCTAATCGAAATTTCAAAGGACACAGAAGACCATTTAATAGGATTATACCTAGCCCTGTTATAGATTAAATTCTTTGCCTGTTTGATACTTCAGTAACTAGTTCAGATTTATATTTACAACAAAAGGGATGAGAAAAAGTCCTGTCTTGATAAAAACAAGGGATTAGAATATTCTATGTCTCCCTTTGCTTGAAAAAAAAGGGAGGTGGGGACGGGTTGGGAAGTGGCTGGAAACAGAAAACTTACCTCCAGATTCCTCTTAGTAAAGTCCAAATGCACCAGGAAGCACATTGAGCAAAGTCCTGCCATAAACTCAGATGCAAAACCCAACTGGTCTTTGCTTCACTTTTGACCCAAGACAGGAAAAGAGCTAACATTTTTCCCCAAAGAGCAGGAACAATAATTATCCACTGCTAAAGGACACAAATGATTAGGCATTGACAGAATTTTTAATAGTACTAAAATCCCTGCCTCCAGGTTGCAACCACTAATCTTACTGCACTTGCAAAATCTGAGGATGGGTATACTGACATTAGCAACCCAGCAGCAGAGAAAAAATTATAATTAGTATTTCTATCTTAAAATGGAGGGTCTTGGGAGGAGACAAAGACTTGATAAAATGAGAAGTAAAATGTTTTCTTTTTTTCTTGTAATATTTATTATCTCCTGTTCACAATGCTACACTCATTTTGGATATTGAAATTATACCTCAATCTGTATTTCACAACACCCGCCACCAGAGTTCCAGTGTCCTTTTACCATCACCTTATTCCCTTTCTACTTTCCCTTCCCCCTCCTCCCGCCCTGGCAGTCATCATCTTGTATCCTCTGAATTTTCGCAGGGGTTTATCTTTTTACTTGTTTCATTTCCTTAAATTCCACATAAGGGCGTAAACATCCTTTATTTCTCTTTTTCTGTCTGATTTATTTCACTTCACATGACCCCTTCCAGGTCCATCCAGATTGTTACAATATTCTTTTAAAACATGATGGATAACACGGTGACATGGACATGTGTTCACCCCCAAGCTGATTACTGCTCAGACGAAGCTGTCCTTCTAATATCAGTTCAAGAGACAAAGATGTTCCTAAATAGAAAACTATACAAGTAAGAGTTTAAGCAAACAGTTTTTCCTGACGCTTATGAAAAAAAATTTTAAAGCTATTTTGTATTGACTTTTGCCATCTGGGAAGATACTCTTGTAGCTAATAAAGCAGCTTTTCAAATTATTTTGTAATAAGGTCAAGCCAAGACTTAAACAGACTGCCTGCTAGCAGGTTGAAGAATTAAGAGTTAATTTACTTTTAGCTAAGATTGCTGATTCATTCCAGGTGGTTTATATTTATACAAGTTCAGTAGCTGATTCTCATTAGCAGCATTTTAAAATTTTATACTTAGTATTAGGAAACTCTTTACACTGACTTACTGCTAAATGGATTCCATGAGCTAGTGCCTTAGGTATAAATTTTAAAATGCAGTAGACCTGTCACTGAAATAGAAGATGGAAGCTTATGCTCAGGCACTTTATGATAGAAAAGGGATGAACTATGCTACGCATCTTCAGAGGGACAAGACTTGGCTGACGCTGTGATGTCAGAAAATGTTTTGTCAGAGTTAAATTCATCGTTGCATATTCTGCTTTACAAGAATATCACCCATCGGTTAACAAATATTTACATTTGATACATTTATAATAGACTCATACACATGAATATTGTTCACAATTAATTTACTTCATAATTAACAGGATAGGTACTAAAATATATTATTGTGTACTTGAGAAAATTTCCCTCAAATTTGAGGTCCAACAAAAATAAATGTGTATGTCCTAAGAAACATCGTTGCTGCTTCCTTCATACAATAGCTAACAGCACAGTTTCTGATTCACTTAAAATTGTGGCTTTATTGGCAATTAATCTCTCTAAATCTCAGTTTTATTAGCTCAATAATGAGGATAATCATAGTCTGCCTATGGAGTTGCTGTAACAAATGAGCTAGTGCATGTAAAGTATCTTGGGTAGTATGCTGAAAAATTAAGGAATCAACATATGTTAAGCATCATTATTGCCGTATTTCATCAAACATAATATGTCAGTGATTACAAGATGTATCATTGATGAATATACCACTAAGAAAAAAATAATCACTCCCAGTTCAACTACTTAACAATAATATAATGTCTTTGCATTTTCACTGTTTAGAATTTTTATTTTACATTTATTGAGACAGTCTTTTTAGGTATCTTACCAAATGCCAAAATGAGAGGGCTTTCATTCAATAGTACGGATAGCTCTTTCTTAAATGACAGTTGAATCATTGGTTGAGTAAAACATCAAGAAGTAGTCTTTGTTTCATCACATGATTAGGAATAATAATCCAGTTGACATATACATAACAATGACACCACAATGGTATATGAAAGTTGATTAAATACAGATTTTTGTGGCATATATAATGAATGGTTAGTACAAAAGATGAAATTGTGCCCTTTACAACAACCTGGATGGAACTGGAGGTGACTATGCTAAGTGAAATAAGTCAGAAAGAAAAAGAGTACAGGAGGGTTTTACTTACATGTGGGATACAAAGAAATAAAACAAATAGATGAAACACAACAAAATTCACAGACAAGTTTGTGTTTATTGGGCAAGGGTTGGAGAGAGAAGGGAACTAGAAAATAAAAGAGTTAATATAGTGGTGATGATGGGCACTCTGGTGGTGGGTATGGTGTAAAATGCCATAGATTGAGGTGAAAATTCAATATGCTAAAATCATATCGCAATGTAGCAGATAGCATATGTAAACAATAGAAATAACAAAACAATTTAATTCAAAAATCATTTTAGAACAATAAGAGACTTTTCCATGTCACTTTGCCCCTTCATATGAGTAAGTCAAGGTATGTTCAGTATCTGTAGTAAAAATGAAATAGAAAGTTAGGCACTTTGCTACTGAATCTAACTGTGTCCCTAAAGATCCAACATTTATTGGTTATTTATCCATTTACCAAACATTTATGAAAGTTCATCTTATAGACACATATTAAATAAGATATCAGGAATTCAAAAAGACTAAACCTTAGTCATTAAGAAAGTGATGGATGTAGCCATTGGTCTGTGAGGGTAAGCACACATCTAATTCAATAACTGAAGAGTCCTAAGAGATATATACACAAGTATACTGGCGACACAAAGAAAAAATCGATGGATTCTGACTGGATCTGAGATGGGAAAATGCAAATGAATCTAAAGACTATCAAAGGAGGAAAGAGCTTTGTAGGCAAAAGGGGCATTCTTCAACGGAAAGATGGTGGCTTCTAATTCTCTTTTAATTTTATTTTGTATGCTCTGTGTTCCTTGAAAAGTTGAAATGAACCATATTTCTTTTTTCATCTGAGGATTGTCTATTTACAACTTTTGTCTATTCTCCTCCTGGGTTATATATACTTATTGACTTCCTGGAACTTTTTATGTATTGTGAACATTAAGTCATTATAAATTATATGTTTATTTGCAGCATACTCCTCCATTCTGTCACTTTTCTTTTAATTTTGTCAACAGTAATTTTTTCATTTCAATAGTTTTATGTATTTCCTAAGTCAAAATGCCAATATTTTTCTTTATGTTTTCTAGGTTTTAGATTTACCTTTGAAAACGGGCTTTCCTATCCTCTATATATTCTAGAATTTCTCATATGTTTTCTTCTTGAGGATTTTTATATTGCAGCTTAAAGCAAAAATTCATTTCATAACATTGCATGAAGTTGGTATAATTTTGCCTGCCACTCACCACCCCCCGCCCCCGTAATGTATGTTGAATTTAAACCTACCCTTAGATTTTCTGTTAGCACTTACCAGGTCATTATTAACATAGAAAATTAAAAGCAGTCAGATTTCAATAATGCATGCCAACAAAGAACACTAGTGTACTAGTGTCACAAATGAAATTAAATTATTCTTTTAGTTTGAAATGTGGAAATTTCCATCAAAATAACAGGTAAAAACAAGACGTTTTAGTTCTCAGGCAAGGGAAAAGGACAGATCTGTCCCCAAGAATGGATCTATCTGAGGATTTAAAAATCATAAAGACCAAGTCTGCCATATGTTTCTACTTCTCTCTTTGTGTTGTTTTTTTGACTCCAACTACAGACAGTTTTTCCCATATTATAGAATAAATGGGTGCCGAGCATTCCAGATATTCATGCTCCCAGTTCAATAACCAGACTGGGAAACCTGTTCCCCATCAGATCTAATAAAAACAAATTTCAGGACAGGGGTGTCATGCTATGCTTTAGTCACTGGTTATTTTTTTCTCAAGGAATTGCACACTCCCAGACCCGTCCCGTGGATAGGAAGATTGGGTTCTATGACAAACCAGGCCTAGGTCATGTCCGCAGTTCAGTTGCCAAAGCAGCAGGATGTGACAGCAAAACAAAGAGGGTAATCACAAACCTAACAACTAAGAGAAGCACTAACCACCAGTTCTCTTCAATTTGTGATTTGCTACAATCAATAATCATAAAAGCAATACAAGCGTTTACTCTTCCCTATTGACTACATTCGATTTTTAAGCATATACATTGTCTTTCTCATTTTTTATTACCCTGGGCTCATATAAAAATTAATTTCCACAACCTCAATACATTATAACTGATTTGAAACCTGGGTTTTGGTCATTTGATATAAGGCAAATTGTTTACCTTCACCTAGTTGAAGATTTTGCACCTGTAAAATACAGTTTGATTTTATGATGCAGAGAAATAGTAAAAAGGCCATCCACATGAAAGGAGTCTGGGATTCAAGTTTTGCTGCAAATAATTCCTAAGTTTACAAGTGCAGAGTAAGAGGTAAATCCTGCTTATGGTGCATGTACCTGTATCCTGTATCCCTTTTCTATTTTGCAGGTGTTACTTAAGGAAAAGATAAAGCCTAGAAGTGGAATTCTCTATATAGGAGTCAGGAGTTTTTTCAGGAATAAGTAATAGAAGCCAACTCAAATGTGTCTAGTGGGGTGAATAGGGATTTCCTATGACTGCATTGGAGATGACACAGCACCAATGGAAAAGCAGGTACCGTGGTCTTAGAATTGTAACTCAGGACTTAGCGCTACCAGTGTTCTGGAATTTTCTGCTTGTGCCTGCTTCTCTTTGCTTTTTAAAAGTTCTATTATTTTGTAGTAGGGGGTGTGACTGCCAGAGACACCAGGTTAGACTAAGACAAAGAACATTAAGTGACCCTATTAGGGTCACATGACTCTGGCCTCGCTCCAATGGCCTGGCAGTTTAAACAGGTGGAGTCTACATATGTCCCAAGGTCCCCAGTTCAAAACCCAGGGCAACAAAGGATGAAGCACTGAATAGAGTAAAGTGCTTCTTCCTCCTCTCTCTTCCAGCCTGTCTGCCTGCCTACTCGCCTTCATTCCTGCCTGCACCTTTCCTTTAAAATAATTAATTAATTAATTAATTAATTACATTACTCTGGCCCTAATTGTATATGTGACTTGGGTCAACTTCTGCTGAAATGGGAATTGGGCACATATTTACTCCTGTGGCCAGTGAGATACATCTATTAACTGGAAAAGGAAGTAGATGGGGAGTAGGGTTGCCAGACTTAGCAAATGAAAGTACATCCTATATTTAATCTGACAGCAGTTGAGAGAACTTTCTAAATAGGCAAAATTAATAATCATGATAGCTTATTCCTTGTCTCCTCAAGAACTTGCCCTCATGTCCTTTCCCATTTTGCTCATACCACTGGCAGATTTAGAAGCAGTCAACAGATGCCATCATAAAAATTTGGCACAGCATTATGTTGGTGGGCATATGATATATTTTTTAAATCCTCCTTGAGGAATTCTTAGCTTTACTTAAAACTAATGTGATTCTTTTGTATGCTCAGGGAATTTTAGTGCTTGACGTATGCTGGTGACAGTGAGTGGGGTGTTCTGAGTCTCAGGATGTCAGAGCCAAGGGGAGAGCAGGAGGTCATGAAAGGTCCCCTTCTGTGATTTGTTACTTTAGGTACTGGAAGTAACCTGCCCAAGAATTTCATGCATAGCCATTTCCAAGTGAGACATCCTTATCAACTAGAAGTACTGCTGGAACATAAGGTAAGAGGCAAGAGAGAAAGGGATGAGGTTGTAAAACAATGCAGAGTAGCTTCGGCCAGTCGGAAGCTAGTGAACATCTTCTGTAGAAGAATGGACACAGACACACAAAAACAGTTCTAGAAACCAGGAGGGCAGGGCCAGAGAGAAGAAGCCTGCAGGGAGCAGCAGCATCGGTACCACTAAAAGATGTTAGAGGTTCAGTTAGGCTTGTGGAAGTAGAGCCAGAAGGCATGACGGGTCAAGGAGACTGTTAATAGTTAATAGTTTATAAACCAGCAGGAAATGGTGTCTGTTATATTCCATGTTTAACTACGCTCCTTTTGACTGTAACCACTGACATCAGTTTCTCCAACTGTCAAGAACATATAAGAAGCACATACATCAATGTTTCTTTAAAGACCCTCTTCAAATAGTTACTGAAGCTGCTGTACGATTACCAAGTTTATTGTGTTCTCACTATTTTAATGATGTTAGTAAGTGAAAGCGCTTCTCATACACCTGTCCTCTTAATGTTTATTTTCACTCTGGGAGTTATATGCATCAGGATGATTCTACCATGGTGCTAATTTAAGTGATTTTTATAAAAATGTATGATCCAAATCCATTGTTTTAGTTCACATATTCCTATTTTGATCTTATTGCCAACATGATGAAATAGGAAGAGTCATTTCAAATGTTGGTTGACCAGCTCCAGACTTGTACCTCCCTTCCACAGGTCAGCTGAATGACTGAACTAGGGCCAGAACCTAGAATACTCCACCTGAAAAATGAGGGTGCTCGGGTCAAATGATCTCTCAAGAGCCTTCCTGATCTAGTAATATCAGATTTGGTGGCTGGATAAATGATAACTGAGACCAAGAAAAAAGGTGATCTTTCACCGAATTTGACTTCTTAATAAGTGAGCAGAAATTTTAGATATGGGCTAAGAACATAATATGGACTTGGGGATCCCGCAGACTTGGTTTAAATCCTGGTTCTAACACTTCCCATCTACTTCCCTAAGCCTCAGTCTTCACATTTCTGAGACAGAAATAGAAATAACTGCTTCACAGTGTCTCTTGAAGGATGCAAGAGAAGAGGTATGGGAAGCACCCAATATAGAACTAAGCACCTAATAAATCCCCAGTACCTGGAGCTAGCACTACTGATCATCATATGCTGAGACAACACAACTAGAGAAGTTAGTCCAGTCATTCATTAGTTTATAAAGTCATACAATTATTCATTTAAAAATACTATGCCTGCCCAACAAATATTTCATGGGCATACAAATGGCCATGTCTCTGGCTGTAGACTTGCATCTGGAAGTTTTGATAGTCTGTTGTTCTGACTTCCCCCAACAGGCTGTACTTGTAAGATTGCACAGCATTTTAGGATGGCTGTCATTATGTTATCTTTAAAAGCAACACATTCCTAGTTTTAATTAATCTTGGTCCCTAACTTTTTCATGAAAAGAAAGTCAGTGACCTCAGGCTGCAGCATCTATTTCCAGAGCTGATGCGTTTAGTCATGTGTGTGTGAAACTGCCAAAGGCAGGCCAGGTTGCTGTCCTGTAGAACATCTGCACAGTGTTTATCATTTTGGCATTTGTGAACTATTTAAATACATGCAGACCCATGACAACACCAGGATTTTGTTTCCAAATGTGCCATCGATGAAAAATGGCCCCAATGAGGAAAACCATCTAGACAATAATTTGGGCGGAGAGTAAGGATGGGAATTACAATGTGTTTCCAAGTGCTCTGGGGGGTAAAAGTCACTTCCTATCATTGCAAAACAATGCAGTCTTTGGAAGCATAATAATGTCTAGGGTGGCTTTAGAATCAGACAACTTGCTTTTGTTTTGGAAGCACAGATTGAAGTCTGGCCCAGGATAATCACTGGCAGAATCAGCTTTCTTGATTAAGTCCCATGAAAGAACATGTGTCTTTATTACAGAAAACGCTTTCTCCTAATTCCCACCTTGGAAGCAAAGGCCAAGTTCTCCTCAGCTGAGTTCATCTCTCTCTCTCAGCTCAGAGCTCAGTGCTTCCATCTCAACCACCGGAAATTTGAGATAAATTCAACTCATGCTGTCTCTGTTAGTGCCCCAGTGGTTCTATCTCATTTCAAATGACTCAATATTTTGTCTTTGAATGGTATCTTAGAGATATGCAAAGGCACTAAGGCGATTATTTTTGACTGTCTCCTAGAACTTGAGAAACTCCTTCACAGAAGGTTGAAACCATGCCTGGTCATTTAGTCTGACTCGACTTAAAAAGGCATCAAATACAAATAGATTCTGGGAAACAAATCAACTTGAGGCTTTTTTACTGGTGAAGGCTTACAATAATTCCCAAAAAGGCTAATTAGGCCTTTCTTTGCTCAGTAGTTGAACTTAATAATAAGCATCAAACATATGGCAGAGATTGAACTACATAACCCATCATAGCTTTCTGCTCAGCAGCAGAGGTATTGGTCTTAAAGGAAATGATATACAGAAAATAATATATACATATTAATAGCTGCAATTGTAGTATATATTAGTGCTGGGAACTGTAAATGCTAACCAGATTTATGAACATTTCTTTCAACTCATTTGTAATCAAATGAGCATAAAATGGCACAATATATTTTTCATCTATAGATTAACAGAGATTTTTAAATGATAGTACTGAGGATATCTAATAAAATGAGCACTTTCATACCTTATGTTGAGATTACAAATCAGGATTATCTTTCTGGACAATTTGGCAAAAGTCATAAAAATATTCATGTGTTCTGCTTTCATCTATTTCATTTCCAGAAAGCTCTCTTAAGAAAATAGTATATTCCATGGATAAAGACTTAAGTATAAGAATTTTCATAACAACCCTATTTATAATAGCAAAACATACAATGCAAGAGGAATGCTTAAGCAAATTATGACCATCTGCTACGTCTATGGAATATTATGCAGTCATTAAAAATCATGCTGACAACAACTTTCAAAGGCAAGAGGGCAGTGAAAATAGAATACAAAACAATGGACACAACAATCTTGAAATTCAAAATAACATATCCAACACATATCGGAGATTTAAAAAATGTTATCTTTAAAATTTCAGCAACTTCCAAATTATAGGACTGATGCTAACTTGTGTGTTAGTTAGGGACTGGAGAGGAGGGGAAACGGTCTAGACCTTTGTCCGTGGGGACTCTCTGAGCCAGCAGAATAATCCAAATTCAGTTGCAGAAACAAAAGAAATTACAGTCATGCATTGTTCATGATGTTTCAGTCAGCAAGAGATCACATATATGATGGTGGTCCCAACAGGCTGTACCATGTAATCTAGGTGTGTAGGAGGCTATATCAGCTAGGTGTGTACAATTATACTCTATGACTCAACAATGAGATCGCCTAATAGAGTATTTCTCAGAACATATCTCTGTCATTAAGCAACATATGATTGTAATCTGTTTAATATTACCGAAGTCTGCCTTCATTGTGAGTAGTGTCACAGAGTTCATTCATGTGTTCAAGTAACAAAAATTTATGCAACCTCCATTATATGCCAAAGCACTGTGCTAGGTGAAGGGGAGACAGTATTCAGAAAGAGAGGCATGGTTTCTGCCTTCACAGAGCTTTTAGTCTGATTAGTCATCATTATGGTATCTACTGATATTTTGTTCTCCACAGCAACAAGAATTCAGGCAAGGTTTCAGGAAGAAGGCATCCAGTGGGATAAATGTGTGACTAATGGAGACTGGACACAGCAGTATCAGATACTCAGTTGTAAGTTTTCTCCCCTGACCCAAACTTAAATTCCCTTGTGTGATCCTCAAGACATTTAACGTCTGTTAGACATGACTGCCTTGTGCCAGCTATGCTAGGAGAGTAATGGGAGGGGCCAGGCCCACACTTTACAGCAAAGCGGTAAGTGAACAGCAGCCTAGCAAAGCACTCACAAGAGATGCTGAGAGAGAGGCAGAGGGCAGCTGCCAGTTCAGAGCAAGAGGTGGGGAAAACAATCAGGATGGGCTGCTGGAACCTACCATCTTTCCCAAGCAGAAATATTTACAAATGCACTGACCCTCTTTCACTTACCTGGAGCAAAGCTCACATGATTGTTATTTTAATATTTAAAGAAAGTCTGGAAAACATATGAAACATCTCTAAAATACTCAAACATAAAATCCTAAAGGAAAATATACCTAGGAGTAAATGGGGTTATGGGTCTATTCATTTTGTCTTCAGTCCACGTACATTATGATTCCATGCACTAAATGCCATTTTCCTTTCTTTTGCTTTTCACCCTCTTGAACCTGGGTCCTTGGGCTTTAACATGGTCTGAGCCATGGAGCCACAGGGGTGCTCTCTAAATGTCGTTTTCAAAACCTTTCCTCTTACCACATTCACGTCATTGGTTTGTATTTTTACTACTCATTATGTTTCTTCTTCATGTTTCCCATTGTTTTTCTTTTCTTTCTTTCTTTTTTTTTTTTAAGAAAAGGTGTAGGCAGGAGCAAAGGTGAGTAGGCAGGCAGGAATATAAAGGAGGAAGAAGCCTTTTTACTTTATTTTTATTTAGTTGTTCACACTAGCTGTTTTCCCCTGAACCTGGGACTTGAACCCAGGAATATGTGGCCTGTGTTCCTTCAGAGGTGACTGAGCTAACTGCTACTCCACCAGTGTGGGGCTGTTTTTCTTTCTCTTCCTTCTCTCCTTTACTTGCCCACTAATCACAAGTCTTGTCAGTCAGCAGTGGTTTAAGCAACCTCTTTGCCATCAACTGTATTTAGTGTGAAAATAATACTCACTGGGCACCATTCTAAGCATTAACTCCTTTAAAGCATTACTCCTTTAACTCACACAACATCCTTACGGGGTAGTGATACCACTATGCCAATTTTGCAGATGAGGACTCTGAAGTGCAGGGACATTAACCCACCTATTTTTCACCCTAGTGAAGAGCAAGATTGAAATCTGAACCTGGGTGCTCTGATGCAGAAAGCACCCAACACGTAGCCACTTCACAGGACAGTTTATGGGAACCTAGTTACAAGACTGCTTAGCAACCTGGAGTATAAAATTGAGGATGAAGTTTTTGGGATTCTGAGCATAAGTATTTCGTGGTATGAAATATTTTCATATGAAACAGACTCCAACTTACAGAGCAAGCAGGCCATAAGCCTCCACTACTTAGACATATGAGGTTGGGTAAGTTATTTAACCTTTCTGAGCTTAGTTTCTCATCTGATAATACCCACCTCACTAAACAATGTTTATATATCCTTAACACAATGCCTAGCAAGTAGTGGCCCCTATTTTTCTCCATCAACCATCAGCAAACTTTGTATGTTAGAGGCCCTGCTTATCCTTATGTTTCACATTCTAGGTGTCAGCAAGCTACAGTTTGTAGGTTAAATCTGATCTATTTCCTATTTTTGTAAATAAAGTTTTATTGGGACACGGTCATGCTCACTCATTTGCACATTGTCTATGACTGTTTTCATGTTACAAGAGCAGAGCTGGCCAGTTGCAAAAGAAAGTATACAGCCAGAACAAAACTTAGAATATTTTTTATCCTTTACTAAAAAAGTTTGCCAATCCCTACAACAGACACACTAAACGAATTAGCAAAATGAATCTATAGAATCAGTATAATTTTGTCAGATATTTAAATCAATATCTGTTTTATTTATTTTACATAAACCTCAAGTAAGCTTTAATTTTCCAAACAATATAGAAAACAAATAACATTGCCACTTAAAAGTCGTAATCTTTAAAAAATCCCCAGTACACAAAGTTATTTAGCAAGATGTGAAATAGTTTATGAATTCCACACATTTGACCTTTCCTCTGTCATTTCAACTTTGTTGCTGAAGGGTTCCTTCCAAGACTGACATTCATATCAGAAAGACAGTGATATATGTTTCAGCCCCTTTGTTCATATGTTTAGGGTATCATCTACCTTGCCCTGAGATGAATCAAAATGAAACATTACAGGAGCAAGAATGATGTAGGTTATGACTTCCAGAAAAGAAAAGAAAAAACAAACCAAAACCCCCCAGCAGCCTAGTGATCTATAGAATGTCTCCAAAGGATATTAAATTAGTCAGCCAAGGATTATTGTGTATTTCCCCAAACATCTGTGGGCTCTTTCTTTAGCGGGGTTAAATGGAGTTTCTGTGATGAAATGTAGCAGGGAAAGCACAATTATTGTCATGTAGATGGTATATGGAGAGAGATTCTAGATAGGCAACAGAGATTCAGCAGACGTCCAATGGGTTCTCTGGGAATTTGAATACATGCTGGCCTGAGGAAGGGAGAGATTGTGCTCTGTGCTTTGTTAAGAGAAGGCTTAAGCTGGTAGAACTGGAAAATTTGTTTTTCCTGTTGTGTTCTTTCAGAACCAATTGGCAGCCAAAAATCCTAAAAGAAATAAAAATTGGATGTCTCTTTAGAAGGATAATTGCAGGGGATGGGGGCAGACCAAAACTGCATGGCACTCATACGTAGCTAGCAAAAAAAGGGAGGAATTCCTCCCAAATTGAAGTTCACATTGGGCTGCAAAGATCACAGATCCTAACTAAGCAGGGACTCCAGCACGTTTTGGAGGCAAAGAGACGACTGTGGAGAAGTGCAAACAATTTAGTTAATGTAAAAAGCTGTCGTGTCTCGAGCATCCATCAAATTAATTGTGACAAAAATTACTTTTCAAGGAGGATACTTAACTAGAAAGGCATAATATCAGGTTTTGGTTAGACAATATTGCACAAAGAAAAGACAGTGAATGCTATTGCTGGTGTCAGAGAAAGGGACTTTGGGTTGAGACAGACCGGGGAGCGCAGCCCACAGCAGCCACGCAGCTTTGTAGAAGGAGCGCAAAGAAGTTACTCCACTTCTCAGATCCTCCCCTTTCTCTCTCTCCCGAAGTGAGCCAGCCCTGGAAGACCCCAAGTCAAGGTCTCAGACTATCTGTAGTTCCCTCCAGTGTCAGACTCATCTACCTTCTTTCTTCCAGTGAATGAAGTGTCCCTCCCCTTCTTCCAGTTAAGGCCATAAGTCCTTGCCCCTCTTTTCTCCCACCTTCTCTGGAATCCCAGTCTCTGTATCTCATTCTTCCCTACCCCACCCCTATTAACACAAGCAAATACTCTTCATCTCTCCCCTAAAATTCCCTGAGCCTCTATTTACCTCTTAATTTTGGAGACACATGGGGGGCTATTGGCTTACACTTTCCTTTCTCTCAATATTGTTTTAATTTAAATACTGTTCTTTTTACTATGCCCTCTGGCGTGTTCATTTTACTCTTCCATGCATAGTGTAGAGTCTTAAAAA
Source organism: Solenodon paradoxus (assembly GCA_004363575.1). Taxonomy (NCBI): domain Eukaryota; kingdom Metazoa; phylum Chordata; class Mammalia; order Eulipotyphla; family Solenodontidae; genus Solenodon; species Solenodon paradoxus. The sequence goes on along the minus strand of RJWH01000797.1, from coordinate 29,149 downwards.
CTAGAGGTTTATTCGAAATCCAGTTCTTCTTCTTTGTGACCATCTGCAAAGGGCCAATGACCAAAATGAAATTCGATTCCTTTTAACTGGATCAAGAATTGTAAAAGGCATTTCCACATACCTTCTGCCTTTGCAGGAAGATTGTGTCTTCCTTTCTTTCCAAAGAGCTGAGGCAGGAGTACAATGTTTGGTTCATACGTCTCTGAAGGATGATGATGTTCAGGTTATTGAAGGACACTGCAAAGGTCCACTACTTGGCAAAGTAGTCCAGATTTACAGGAGAAAATATGTCATCTCCACTGAACAAGTGCAGCGGAAGGAAGCAAATGGCACAAATGTCCCTGGTGGGTTTCCTCACCAAGGTGGTCATCACAAGAATAAAGTTAGACAAAGACAGAGAAAAGATCCTCCTATGCAAAGCCAAATCTCACCAAGTAGGGAAAAAGAGGTAAATATAAGGAAGAAAAAATCAAGGAGATGCAGGAGTAATCTTATATACAACCTTAATTAAAAACCATCAAAATGAAAAAAAATCCAATTCTACCACTGGGCAAGTATTGACTGGGAAAATATTAACACCTTATTTGTTTTGCTATATCTGTTATTTTCTTTGTCCATAAATTTAAGGTAATAGTCCCTATTTTAATTTTAGGACAAATGAGAAAAAAATAGGCCAGTAAATAGATATATTAACTTAATCAAAATCTTGCATTAAAGAAAGAAGAAAAAAAACACTTCTTCTGACATATATATTTGTGTAGAAAGATACTGTTTTGGAGATGATGTTTATAAAATATTATATATAAACTTTCTCTCTCTTTTTTTTTTTCCATGTCAATTATTCTCTCCCTTCCTCTCTTCGGGCAATTTCCTTTCCTTGAATGGCACATTAGGACTAAAACTAGTTCTCCACCAGAATAAAATGGGGAAGACAGTGCATATCTGATCTATTGGGCATTCTCACCTCAAGCCTTTCACAAGACACCTAGAGTCACAGCTGCACACCTCTTCAGTTATGTGACTTCATAGGAATTAGATGCATCAATGGCTACCTATTTCATCAGACAATTTCTTCCCCAGCCCCAAGTAAGAACCTGAGGTTTTGGGCTATGCAGGTGTTCACATTCTGACAGAATAATGCCCTGCCTGGTCCACATTCTGAGAAAATCATGAGAAGACACAGGCTACAAGAACATGGCTTTTATTGTACTCATGACAGGAGGTTCCAGTGGCAGTGGCTCAGTCACGCTTCTGGGAATCTATCACACCACCAGTGGGGCGAGGTGCTCTTTCATAGGGGCATCAGCAGAGGGAGGGTAGTGAGTGGGCAGGAACAGCCCAGCAGACAAGAACAAAGAAGAGTCAAGCAGGCAAGGGCAGCAGAATTCCAGGGCAGGCCATCTCAGGTACACTCAGTGCAGGTGGAGGCAGTTACCTCAGAAAGTTCATCAGTTACATTTCTGTCTGTGCTCAGCATTGGCCAGTCACTGAGCCCACTTTCAAGTTTGGGTGTGGGTTATATTCTCATGCACCCTACACATGGCCTGCATCTTAGCTGCTGAGCCACCAGAGTGTGTCGCTTTTATTCTTTCTAAGGAATCAAAAGAATTCTTAAGAACTTTTTGACTGGACCAAATGTGAAAAGACATTTTGGGAGATTCTTTTCAGATTCCTAACCAATTAAGTATTTCACATCCAGTTTTCCATTCTGATGGAATTATACGTATGTAATCCATGTTTGTAGGATCTGACTCTAAAGTCCCAATAAAGTCTCCATCAAGAATTTCTGGGAAGTTCTTAGAGGTGACTCATTAGTAACCGGTGATATTTTTGTGGTCTCTTCTTGCTCCCTTCTACCTCCTTCGGATTCTGCCATGTTCATCAGACTCCAGAACCTGCTGGACCTGCCAAGGTTTCCCCAGGACACTGTTGTTTCCACTTCGTCTTCTGGATGACAATGCCTCAGTGGGGCACCAACTCTGTTTTGGCCATATCACCCATCCAGCAGGATTTGATGCCTCTCCCAGAAAATCCAGTGTTCAAGAGAAACTTGCCCCCCGGGACGCTATTGAGAAGTAATGAAAAATGTTTCTCCTTTTAATACAACACTCTTAGAGAAACCTCAGGGCAATGTGACTTCATTTGATTCACATAAAAGATATTAAAAATAATTTTTCAGTGCTGAAATGAGTGGTATGCAAGATGTGTGCTTAGATAGATTTTGATAAGGATATTTGAAATTCTTAGCTATATTTGGAGTGTGGACTGAGGATAAGGGAATTTCAAATGCTAACCAACAAATACGCTAACACTTAGATGTAGGTTAACATTAATTTACACACACTGATCAGTTTCAAAATAAAATACAATACATAGCAGGAAATATATCAGACTCAGACATAATTTCAATGAATATCTGGATCAGGAGATATATATAAGAAACAATTTGCTATATTTCCAATTGCTCTTCTCATCCATATTTTGGGATTCTTTTTCTAGAATGAGTTCATTTGCTCTCAGGAAGTTCCTCAGACTCATTTAAATAAACTCTTCCCAGTTCTACCCAAACGACATTTCATCTACATGTAACACCTGGCCTTTTGATGCCATACTAATATGTAATCCTTCCTTCCTTCCTTCCTTCTTCTTTTTTCTTAATAATTGAGCTGGTTCCTTTTTCTACAGGTTTTTTAAAAATCATACTTAGGTTTCAGTGACCAATTTTACTTGGCTGTTAGAATGAACAGGGACCAGTCACTCATGTCTCTTCAATGATTAGTTCTAAACAGTTTATAGACTCAAGTTGTCAAATGAAGAACACAGTACAATACTGGCAGTTAATTTGAGTAACGTGCAGGCATATGACCTCTTACTTTAATTTGAATTTACCTACCGGTGAGACTAAAAAGTTGGAGAAATGCAGACCTTCCTAAGCAGGTAAGGGTCCAAAGCAGTTACAGAAGAGCAGATGTCATGAACCGCCTCTATTAGAAATCAGGTAGACTCAAAAACGGGTGGTGGCAAGCCAAGGATTAGCAGGAGTTGTTGCTACATTTGAACCATCCAGGAGAGACTCAAAGGACATGAGATTCAGCAATGTCCTGCCCAAGAGTCAACACTCAGACACAGATAAGGGCATAAGTGGAGAAGAGGTCTCTCCCCAGACACCCCTGATCAAATACTTTGACCTCTAGGGCATATTCAAGACTTCCCTTCCCAGAAAACTCACTGCTAAAGAAGACAAAAGGAGACTTGCATGATAATAAAATTTTTAGAAAGAGAAAATGGAACAAAACTCCATCTCTGGTGTTTTTCTAGATTTCTTTCATCCTAGGCAACTGAAATTTAAGCCGGGGATTGGTAAAGAATCCTGCTTGGGAAATACTTCTCCTTGATGAAGGTCTCTTCAACAACAGCATTGGGGCCAAGAAAAAGGAGCCTGGAGCTGGCTGTCAGTCCTCTCTATATAGACTAAGCTAATGAGGGTAAACAAAATTTGTAATTATCCCATGTGTCTACCCACTCCCCCAGCATTAGATGTTAGAGAGGTTTGGACCTAAAACCTAGGATAATAAAGTCAGCACTTGCCAGTAATAGCTCATAGGGATTCATGCTTTTAGGATCAGCGGAGCATCTCTGCAAACTATTCAGATAACAGAGCACAGTCATCTCTGCTCTGCTTGCAGACCAGCATTTAACCACAGATAAGCCTTTCCCCAAGCACCTGCTTAAGTTTCCAAATATATACAGCATTAGTGCTAACCCCACTTTCATTATAATGGGATGATGATTTGTTCTTTAGTCAAAACATTGTGCCATTTCCATCCCTGCACATGCACGTAACAACAGTGGAGTTTGGACACATGCCTGATCGCTTCTAATACAAATGCTAGTAACTATTTTGGAAACCTGACAGTTGCTTATCAAATTCCTTTCCGAGGGCCCAATGTTAGCCTTAGAAGAACTTAGGAAGGGATGATTCCCTCATTTGTGTCTTTAATAGTCTTCCACTTCTTTTAATAGATATCAGCAGGCAACTCCCTCATAGAACTATCATCATATGACTATGTTCATTAAATTCAACAGATGTCCTTTACCATTAAGAAAATGGAGGCTCAGAATATTTAAGCATTGTATTGCTAAATATCTCAGTTGAATTATCTGATTTATTTTATATTTATCCAGAAGATTAAGCTCTGAATATGAAGATTTTGTGACTTACCTTGAACTCTACCTTTCTTCCAGTTATTTCATAAGAGTGCTGACATTTTCATGTGGATGTATGAAGTTCTGACTATTAGTCACTTCCTCTGAGAGGTTATAGGAAAAAGGAGGAAGAACCAAATTATGGTTGCTGATAAACTAATTCCTATTTAATGTAAAACATATTCTGGCTTGATAAACTTTTGTACTAAAAATTTCAATGAACAGCAAATGGTTCTGGGGTTTATAGTCACATGACAAGTTTACCTTCCAAAATCAGATTAGAAATTAGTTGAGTTCTTTGATTTTTATCTTTTGCTTTTTCTTACTGGAATCTTTAACTTTTTGATAGAGAATGTGGATTACTTGTGTAACTTAGTAAAACTGTTATGAAGAAGTTAGTAATACTGTGAACACTTCAAGTTAGAATGAAGATGCTAATCCCATGGGAAAATTGTCTGCTAAATTTGAATACAGCCTTAGAACTGGTTTTAATGGTTCTATAGTTCATTAAAGTGAGATCTGTTGGCTCATATGGCAGTCTGGATTCACTTTTGAAATCTCACTCTGCTCCAAACATATCATAATGATGAACAAAATCACAAAGATCAGAAAAAGAGTACCAAGAAAATCTTACCTTACCTATAAGGTAAGATTAATACCAGACCAGTCATGGGAAAAGATTTTTTTGTTTAGTGTCTGCATTTTTCAATGGATGTTTTTCACTTTAAAATAATTGTAGGTTCATATGCTATTGCAGAAATACTATAGAGAAATTCTGTCTGTCATTCACCCAGTTTCCCTCAATGATAGCACCTCGTGTAACTATAGTGCAGTATTACAACCAGACAATTGACATTGCTATAACCCATCAGTCTTATTCAGACTTCATGAATTTTGCATGCATTTATTTGTGTATGTGTTTAATTCCTCAGAAATTTTTGCTGCACATATAGATTCATGTAATCCCCTAGAATATCCAGATACACAGGAAATTCATCACCATAAGGATCCCTTGTACTGTCCTTTTATGTCCCAGTCACCATCCTGCTCTCCCATCTCTATGCCCTGGAAACCACTCATCTGTTCTCCATCTCTAGAAGTGTGCCATTTCAAGACTGTCACAAATTAAAGAATCATACAGCATGTGACCTTCCCACATTGACTTTTTAAACTCAGCATAATTTACTTGAGAAACTTCCAAGCAGTTGCATGCATCAATTCCTTTTTGTTATTGAGTAGTATTAAATGGTATGGATATACCACAGTTTGTCTATCCATTCACCCATTCAAGGATATTTGGGTTATAGTGTTGATCTATTACAATAAGACCTGCTATGAATATTTGAATACATGTTTTTGAGTGAATGTTTTCAATTCTCTGGGATAAATGCCCAGAATAGTTTTAATCTCCAAAAATAAAACATAATAGGATAAAATCATGTAACTCAGACAGTTCTCACAATTGGTTTATGAATCTGGCTGAAGCGATTGTACTCATGTTAGAAAGGGAGAAACTGACATTATCAAAAGGATTCACCAGAGTGACTCTGAATGTAAAGCTTGAAGTTGGAATTCTTTTTCAGTTAAGACCTTGTTTATTCTTTAAGAAAGACCTTGTAGAAGGAATGTTTGCCCTGTATCTTGAAACAGGATGTCATCTATTCCCTCCAAGGTTTTTCTTCCTACTTTAGGTACTTATGTCAAAAATAACCAAATCCTGCACGTGCTTAGATGTCTGTGATTTTGAAAATGGATCCCTATCCCTATTCTCTTAATGAAGAGAGCAGACCAGCGACCGCAGACCATCAGGAATGCATTAGCACCAACTGGGCAGCAGGAAGTCTCACAGCCCTCAGCTGAGACTAGCAGCTAGCAGTCAGAAATTCTTTCTCCCCATAAGCTGGGAAACAGCTGTCCCCAGAAATGGTTGCTCTAAAGCAAGAATTACTTACTCTCTTTAATTCAAGAAATCTGGGTCTGGCCAAATGGAAGGCCAAGTCACTCGTCTATTCATCCACACAGGACAAATTTAGCATCTCCAACCTCCAGCTGGCTGTGGCTCAGAAAAGTCATCCTGGAAACCAAGAACTACCACACCCTGAGCTTCATTATACCTTCCTTTGACTGTTTCATTTTATTCCAATGGGTCACTCAGTGACTATATTTTTGTCAATGTTTGTCCAATGTAAAGATGAAAGAACTTAAGAACTAAACCTATCATCAACAAAACTCATTTTTTTAAATTCTAAAGTCATCAGTTTCAAATGTGCTCTCAGAAGACAGGGAGCTAGCCTATTTTAGCAATATGCTAAGCAGTAAAATAGTTTATCTCAAAATTAAATTCATCATGGTAAAACATGCAGCTTTTACACGCTGCCTGGAAAAGACAAGAAATGCTCTGACTCTGTCATGAGAGCTATGAGTTCAGCTCAGCATGGGCAGGAATCCAAGTGACTGAATATGCCACTTTCTACAATAATTCAGATTCAACGAATCCTCTACTTTTCCTGGATATTTGAGTAGAATTGGTCATTGGCAATAAGATGGAATTTCATATAAATTACAAAATGGTAATTATAATAACAGCTAACATTTACTGAGGAAGTACCAGCTAAATGTACTAAATGTTCCACAGGGATTATTTCCTTGAATTTTCATGATAATCCAAAGAAGTAGGTGTTATTATCCCCATGTGTAGGTACCAGAGACCAAGTTTTTAACCATATGCTAAACGCTTTAGTTAAAAATTATACCATTAGAAAGTCCTTTCTTTGGTTTAGCATAGTGCTTTATTAGATGCCAGTCTCTTTTGAAGGAGATTACATGCTAAGGTGATGTGGCATTATCAGTCCCCGATTCCAGTATCAGTGAGTTCTTCAAATTCTGTAAAGCCGATAACAAACTGGGAGGAAATATTTCAAGGGAACAAAGAGTGTGAGAAGTCTAAAGGAGGGCAATGAGATTGTGAAAGGCTTTGGTACACTGCAAGAAGTCTATAACTAGAGTCCTTGTCACTGCTGACAAGCATGTCAAAAGTGACAGATCTGGAACAAGCCCACTTTTATCTGTCTACCTATGAAAGGCATTCAATCCCCCACAGGACTATCCCTACTCAAATTACATTATCTTCTGATGTGATTAGCTTCTGTGATACTGCTAAGAAACAGTAGTGCACATCTCCCATAATCTCCCCATGCACTTTCATCTACTTCTTTGAGTCTTATGTTGCACATAAATCTATCGCATAAAAACAGATTCTTGCCTCTGTTTATGTCTAGTAACCTTTGATATGTAAGAAACCTATTTACAAATTATAGGGATGGTTAGGAGTCAAAACTAATAAAAGCTAATGATTTGTGTATGCACCAGGTGCTGAGCCAGGGATCAGGATGCAAGACCTCATTGAATATTCATAGTGATCCTTCCAAGAAAGTATATTATCTCACTGTTACATAAGGAGGAAACCAATATCCAGAGTTTACCCACAGTCTCATAGCTCAGTAAGAGACCAAGCCAGGATTCAAGCATAGGTCTTCTAGACTCCAACCCCCATTTTTGAGTTACTATAAGATATAAAGTAAATGAACTTCAAAATAAGTATCTTAGAAACGAGCCTATTAAAATTAACACAATATTCAAAGGGGAGTAGAAAGACAGTTGTTACTTTGGAAGTAACTTAGCAGTCAGGACATTAAAGAAGATTGAATTGTCCTTGAAGGAAGAAAGTTGTGAAAAAGAAAACTCAGTCAATAAGACACCTTGATGATCCTCATTTGCTGTGGTTGTAAATGGTGCATCCTTGTCATGATCAATAGAAGGACGGTTTATATTTTGAATTCCCAAACATGAGAGATGGACACATACAGTTAACACTATAAATAAAGGTACATTTCTTATTAAAAGGCTGATTTTAGGACAAAACACCCGATATGGTCTCCTGGTAAGGTGGGTTGGGCCACTGTGAGCCCTGGTTTCCACTTGTTCTTCTGAGAGCTGCCAAGCAGAAAATAGTCCTTAGCCTCCTCATGGCCCTGTTACAAGTAAGGCTCTCTGCTGCGAGTGAGACTCAGTTTTCGCATCTCGCTTTGGAGATTTCGCATTACTTCCTAAATGAAGGAAAGGATCCATGGGAGCACCTGTGGCCAAATTGTACCTTGTCTTATATCCAAGTACATTTCTCTTGGCACAGGGAGAAAATCGAAAACTCTTATAGAGGCTGATGATTTAATCACTTCCCATTTACCCAGTGGTCAAGAAAGGATCCCCACCCTATATGGAAAGAGCCAAACACAAGACACCCAACTCTGCACAGATGAGATTGACAGCTATATAATAGTCACACGTGCTCACCGTCCAGGAGAGGAGGGCACCACATACCATTCATGGTCAGATGAGAATTATACTCAGGAGCAGGGTGAACAACCAGAGGCTGCAGGAGACAGGTTTTATAGTATTGAGAGGGTTACTTCTGTGAGTGATGTGATGTGTTTGAATAATTCCCCCGGCTATCAGGAAACTGAAGTCTGTTACTCAGGGCTAGGCAGGCACCGTGTCTGATGTCCATGATAAGAAGGGTTATTAGGCCAAGAGACCTTATTCACAAGAGCAGAGTAGAAGGAGACTTACGGTGAGGCCATTTGAGGCCTTCCTGGTTTTCCTCACATGGCAAAGCACACATAATATTGGGTCTTGATTTTAGTCCTTATACCATAGTAGGACATGTCAGTGTTAGAACAAACAAAAACAGGAAATAACTACACAAGTTGTAATTTGTATATGCCCTTCCTCCTTCGATGTATATCCTCTAGAAGTAAAGAAATATGCCCTTCCCTCTCCTAATACCCTCTTTCATGAAATCTTGGAAGTCTGCCCCTTTTGTTGGGATACCACGATAACTGGAAACTTTGTATTATTGGTTGAAGAAGCCAATTTTCATTTGAGTAACTATTGTCATCCATGTTTTTTTTCCATTAACTTATCAAATGTTTATATAAACTCTAAATATAGGTTATCTATATAGAGGCTGTATCAGTCAGAGTTGTGGAGTTGCAGGCAGCAGATACTGACTTCAGTTAATTGTAGTAAAAAATAATAACAATAATAATTTATTGGACTTGATCTGAGTAGTTCAGAAAACCAAAAACAGGTTAAAAAACCTACACTCAGAAAGGACAATAGTCAAAGAACCTCAGGATATTAGTGGAAGAAAATAATGGATACTGCATTAAGAGGGCAGAATGGGATGAATCAATTAGCTGTAATCCTCAGTCATTGACTTAACAATCAGTTCCAGGAAGAGTCTAACAGGCGTGACTTGACTCTTGGCCAAGAGAATCTTGGCCACATTGACTGAAAATCCCACCAAATCTGCAACAGGTGAAGGATGGTTTCTCAAAGGAAGATTAAATGACTGTTTCTCCAAAGAAAAGGGAAATGATTCTGGGCAGGGAAAAACCACCAAATGAAAACAAACAGGGATTCATTTCTAGAGAAATTTCATTACTTTATATGAATTAGAAAATCAATTATTATTTCATAAAACAGTTCATTGGTTGATAATTCAACAGAACAGTCAAGTCATATTTACCACTCATTCTACTTTCTATGATGGGTATTTCTATTTGTGTATATATTTTCTCATTCCCTTAAAATGAAGCATTTTCAATGCCTTGACTCCTGGTTGTAGGGTGGATTTGTTAGACTTAATCTTCAAACAAACCTATCTATTTTGAAGCCTTATCTTTTACCCTGGCCAAAAGAATTGATCTCTTTTTCATAAGCAACAAGTAGGAGTATGAATGGATCAGTGGAAATACAATATGTTGAGTGATTTAAAAGCTATTTAATGAAAGCATATTACGTGCACATTGCAGTGCTAAAACTCATGAGAAGCAGAGATAGATGCACACAACAGAAAGTACAATTTCCTACACCTAAGGAGTGATAATGAATATAAGCACATACAATTAAGTGAAAGTTCAAATAACAACTATATAAACCAGATGTCAATGGAAACTCCACATTCCTTTCCCTCTCAGTGTTTCCTGGAGCATCCCAAATGCTTCCATACTCAAGGTCATTTCTGAATCTTAGTATCTGCTACTCCTGTAATATTATATTTCATTCATAATTGATGCCTTTTCTCTGCTCTGTACCAAACCATAAATATTCCCACTTAAGAAAAGAAGGGGATACTGGAGCAGAGAAAACTTTAGAGATAAGAAGGGGACTTAATCACAGAACTTAACATATAAAATAGTATTCAGTTTCTATATTTTTAGAAGACCTTTGACTATTTCCAACAATTCAGGTCTCGGCATCCTTCTAGATGTTTTATCCTTAATCTCACATTCCTTGCCAATAATTTACCCCATGTTATTATGCAAAGCAATTCAGCTATCCTTAATTCAGCCCAGGCCTCCCTTGGCCCATCCAAAGACTCACTAGCTGTTAGGCAATGGGTTATCTACTTCCTCACCACACTCCACAAGAGAACTGAATCAGTATATTCATTTTCCTCAGGATTATCTTGCTACCTATAATTGAGAGTTTGGGAAAGGGGCTGTGTTCTCTGCCCATAGGATACAAGAGTGGCTATAGTTAACTGGAATTTCTTTCTTGAAGAGGAAGGAAGCAGGCAGGTGTGAAGGCAAGCAGGCAGGCAGGAAGAGAAGAGGAAGAAGCACATATTAATTTATTTAGTTGTTCATGTTCGTTGTTCCCACTGGCCCCACAGGGAGAAATTGGGTCCTTTGACTGTATGTGAACTATGCCAGAGCCACAGACTCAACACCTGAGCCACTAGGGTGCTCCTTAATTGGAATTTTAAAAAACATGTTCCTCCTTGTTTCAACAATTTTGTGCATGAGGAAGGGAAGATTGTTGGTCTCAGAGACAGGGAAGGATTTTAGGGAAAGGACTATGACTTGAACTCATGAGCATGACTTATAAATGTAAGAGTGAAATTTTAACTGGAAACTTCAGATTACATTTTTCTAACTGAATACATATATTATCTCTTCCAAATCCCATCAACATGACAAATAATATCGAAAGAAGAGAAAATGCATGTACAGTACTGAAAAACCAAGAGAAGTACCTTCAGGCAAATGAAGAACTGCTGAAAGATATAAAGCAAATGGAAAATTCTCCCAAAACTAAACAATCAGCAACTATACATAGTTGAAAGATAAAATGAAAAAGAGAGGGGAAAAGAGAAAAACAAATATGAAAAAAGGAAGAAAGGAAGAAAAGAGGGAAGGAGGATAGAAAGAAAGATGGGGAATAATGAAGTTAGTTTTCAGAATAGTCTTGGAATCCTAAGAACAAGGAAAACAGGAATTAACAGAACGTACTGACTATGGGGTGGGGAGACGGGCTGAATCATTAAAGGCCTCCAGAACAGCTACACCAGTCCCCTGCTCTCAGAATTGCTGACTCTGTTGTTTGCCCACAGGATACAGTTTTCCACTGGGCAGATAACTGAAAATTCTGATAGATTTTAGGACAGAAAAGTAGGGCAGTCCCTAGGTAATATATGACCACAAAGAGATCCCAATGAAAACACAAACAACTTGTCTATCTTTCCCTCTGCTATCGATGTCTCCAAAGAAAGATTGCTATACACAGAAACTCATTGGCAGAAAGGCAGGAATTATTACTTGGGTTGGAAAAATACTTTCCAGTGACCAGTCTGGGTTAACATAGACCAGTAATAAATATGAATATATAAACCAATAATAACCAATTATTTGAAGAAAATTAATATCATGAAAAAGAGGGCGCAAGCAAAAAGAGCAGAACTAATTCCTAAAGAAACAGAGTTCATAGAAGAAACAAAAGAGTCGAGAGCATATCACTTCCAAAAAAACAGATGGCTGTGAAAAAAGAATATCAGATTCCTTGGGAATTAAAAATATGATCACCAAAATAAATAACAGATGGCCTAAATAACAAAATTTACATAGCAAAAGATTAAATTAGTAAATTAAAATATCTGGCCAAAGAAAGGGGGTTGGGGAGAGAGAGAACTAGGTGCAAAAGTAAGAAGCAGGAAAGATACAGGAGAGCCAATTATCATCTAGAAGTTGTATAAGGGAAGAAAACCAAAAAGATATAATCAAACAAGTAATTATGTGAGCACATGACAAAATGCTCCACATCACTACACATTAGGGAAATGCAAATCAAAACCACAACAAGATACTTCTACGCACTCATTAGGATGGATATCACATTATACAAAAGAAAAGAATAAGTGTTGGCGAGAATGCAGATAAATTAGAAAGCTTGTACCTTGCTAGAGGGAATGTAAAACATTAGCATTACCATAGTAAACAGTACAGCAAATCCTCAAAAAATTAATTATTATCATATGATCCAGGAATTTCACTTCTAGGTATATTCCCCAAAGAGTTAAAAGTGGAGACTCAAACAGGTATTTGTACACTGATACTCAAAGCACATTATTCATGATAGCCAAAAAGTAAAAACAACTCATCCATCAATAGATGAATGGATAAATATGGCTTATCTAGACTGAATTCAATATGTACCATTTTAAATGGGACAATATCTCTTTTTTTCTTCTTATTTCCTGACCATCCCAACATTTTAGTATCAGTGTCAATTTTGTCCTATTTTTAATAAGCCAGGGCTGTCTTTAACATGGGGCAAATGAGGCAGTTGAGTTGCCCCAGGCCCATTCTGTTGAGGGAGCCCCAAAGCAGCTGCCCCTTTTGCCCCCATTAAAGATGGTCCTTGTTGATACTGACTGCAGTAGGCTGGGGCCGCAACTGCTATTTCTGCCCACTGTGAGGAAACAGGAATCATGGGGTAAGAGGATGCCTGCTAACCACATTGTACTTTTTCTTCAAAGAGAGCAGAATACTGCAGCATGGTCTGACACACATAAGTCCTCTGGGCTTGCTTCTGGCACTATGGGGGTTATCTCTGGCACTGTGGGGGTTAATGGGCATTTCTGGCACTGGGGTGATTAAAGTGACATGTGTTTTAGGCAGACATTTAGTATGGGGGCATATAGGGCTGCCAAATATGGCTTTTGCCTACGGTACCAACATTCCTTGCACCAACCCCGACCATTTGTATGAAGCCCCACTGGACCACATGCCATTGCTATGCTATCACTGATGGGCCTGGCATAGTACTTGTGCTGGCCTGGCGGCTCTGTTTCTGCTCGGATTGCTCCACCTCCTCCCCTCTTCTTAGTCACCAGTGCATAACCCCATCCCATTTTTGCCATGCCAATGCCCCATTTTTTTCTCTCAAGGACAAGTCTAGGTATATCCACACAATGGAATATGACACAGACATGAAAGGGAATACAGTTTTTAACACCTGTTGCAACATTGATAACACCTGAAAATATTATGCTTAAGTGAAGTAAGTCAGACACAAGAGGACAAATATTTTATGATTCCACTTATCTGAGTTACTTCACAGTCAAATTTATAGAAAGTAGAATAGTGGTTACCACAGATAGGGAAAGGTTGAATGGAGAATGATTGCTTAATGGTTACAGTATTCTAGCTCAGGATGATGAAAAGTTCTGGAGATGAGTTATGATGATGAGTACACAAAAATGTGACTGTCCTTAATGTGACTGAATTATAGATCTAAAAATAGTGAATATTTTGTTATATATACTCTACCATAATAAAAAAATTTAAAGCAACAAAATACATTTCATGCTTTATATTTAAATAAATCCTTAGAAAGAAGTATGTAAATTTTTGCTGGACTGAAGAGTCTTAAGTTCAAAAGAACTCACTGAGTACCGAGCAGTAATGATTTTAAAAGAATGACATCAAGACACAGTATGATGGATTTTAGGAACCCTAAGATTCTTTTTTCAAAGATAGGTGCAACCAAGAATGAAGGACAGCAGGCAGGCAAGCAGGCAGGAATAATGAAGAAGCGCTTTATCTTAGTTTCATTTAGTTGTTGACATTGGTTGCCTCCTCCAAACCTGGGACTATAACTCAGGGATATGTAACCTGGGTCCTTTGGAGGCAACTGACCTAACTGCTACTCTGCCAGGACACACCTGAATGCTGAAATTTAAGAGAGTCTCCTAAAAACTAGAAAGAAAAAAATGTAGGTTCTTAATAAAGAGTGGAATCATATTGGTATCTTATCTACAAGATGCTAGAATACAAAGGAGTTACGCTTTCAAAGTTCTACAGGGAATTATTTTGAGCCTAGAATTCTTCCTTCCACAAAACTGTTTTCCTCATGGATTTAGAGGGAAGTGGGGGGACATGTTTGGATATGCAAGGTCTCAGTTTATAACTTATGAATCCTTCTTAGAACATTCACTGGCCGATGTACTATAAAAACTGAAATATCGATTTCAAAAAGAAGTGCAATTCAAGGAAAACAGTAGATGTTAATAGCTTTAATCAAAAAACAATTGATAGTATGGCTCTCAAATAGTATAAATTTAAAAATAAACATAATATAAAGTAATTCATAATTGTTGGAATTCAAAATTTAGAGTAATGGCAGCACATTTGAGAGGGACAGAAAGAAAATAAGATGAAAAGATCTGCCGTATTCTGAGGGGAGTGTAATTTTTGGTACAGATTAAATATCAAATATTAAAGAAAATTTAACTTCATAGATGTTGTTAAAAACCTAATAATATTGGGACAACAAAAATGTGATTTAGAGCTTTCAAATGCCAAGGAAATAATAAAAAATAAAACCTAATTAGCAAAAGTGAAAAATCAAAGAGCCAAACAAAAATTAAACAAAACCCAAAACAGGTGGTAGGCTTTACAAAGAGCAAACAGAACACAGAAAAGCAGGAGTAACCAGTTGCACTAGATTGGCTGGAGAAGAAATGGAGTATTGGCAAAGCAGGCCAAAGTGTATGCTTACAATGAGCAGATCAGTAGTATGTTTTCATAAAGTTCTTATGTTCTTCACGTCACAAAGAAATATTTAGAAAATGAATTCAATGATATATATGAAAGCATTCAGAAAATCAAGGTGCTATTAATATATAATATTAATATTAATTATTCCCATTCATTCTATAGTATAGTTAAATACTTAGAGTCTCTAAATTATATTCAGTGTAAATTAGTATCCTTAATCCTTATCCTGTAGGTAATTGGAAGCTTTGAAGAACTGATCAAAGTGAATTATTTCACCAAGAAGCCACAAAAAACCAGAATATGAGCAATTACAGACTTCCCAGGCACATCTGCTTTTCTTCTCTCTCTTTTTGCGTAGTATCTTACTCTCCACTATGCAGAAGAGTTAAGATATGGGAACTTTGGAAGGGTCCTACCAACATTTTCTCCTATGGGAGAAATTTTCCTTTTTAGGATATTAAATCAGTTTTATAAATGTAAGGAAAAATTTTGATACATACACTTTAAGGCAATATAATTCTTGACTCCATAGTGCTTAGGCTGTGCAAAGAGGCAGGTTCCATAAAACGGATTTGCCGGGTTCTAGGAACTGTGGTGAGAGATGCAGACCCCCAATCACCTGCACCAGTGGAGAGGAGCCGAAGTGGAGATAATCCCAACAGTGGATCATTCAAAAACACATTGCCTTTTAGTTCAGGAACACAATCAATTGCTTCCTTTACTTGCAGCTATGTCTTTCTAATTACATATTCCTCAGGATAATGTTCAAAGTCATTTGCTATCCCTGACCACACTCCAATTTATAATGGGAGGAATGGCCCTTGCATGTTGGTTGTCAGTGGTGCATCTGCCTGGGTTTAGCCATTTGCCACAGATAACTGCAAATGGGTAATTCATAACCAGATAATGGAGAATTATTAAATACACATAATATATACATTAAATACATGTGCATATATGAATATAGATACACGTAAATATGTGTATGTATGAATATGTAAAGATACACACACACATATATATTTATAGAGAGAGTCAATTGTAAAATGTCTGTAATCTGTGATTATCTGTGTTTGTGTGAGAGAAAGAGAAATTAAAGAGTCTATGATAATTTTATGGTAATCCTTTAATACTAAAAGAAAGCATAAGGTTTTGCTTTTAGGAATAGAAGCAACAACCTTTAGCTACTTCCTAACTGAAAATGTGAGGATTTTGTTTTTAAAAGGATAAAGTTCAACCATAGTCTTTAAGCTTATGGTATTAATGTCACACATCAGGTAAAGAACACACACACACACACACACACATACATGTGTTTCAACTGATTTCAAGAATTATCATTTTTGACTGGTAAATCTTGATTCAAAAACGTTATTCAGGGTTTTTATCAAAGCCTCATACATTGGCACCAGCAACAAATATAAACATAGTTAATTATCTTTCCGGATCCACCAAAACCATTGTGAGGTACCAAGAGTACCTAATAAGATAAATATAACTATTATTGAATGGTATTTGCATTTTTCCGACATCTATAATATATAAAATTCAGAAGAAATTAGAATCGAAGTGTATATATACAATAACATTTTCTTGACAGGTTAGAGCAAATGTGTAGGCTATTTGGCAAATCTGTTTCAAATTACAAAACTGAAGATAAATATTGTTATTTGATGATAGCAATTGAGAAATTAAATAAACACCAGCTCCTTTCAATTTTCTAGTAGAGATAACCATTTTCCCACCCACCATTGTTTTGCTGTCCACTCTCACTTTTTAGAGAGGATGTCTGGACTTGCTTGGAAGAGACACTTGAACGATGTGGCCTGGCCTATTGGACAGTGTGAGCTGACCGGACCAATGGCGAATCTATCGAAGCTGTAGCCATCATGCTCTTTTTCCTGGTTTTTGGATCTGTAGGCTAGAATACCATTTGTAATCAGAGATGGGAACTTCTTTTTTAGGGACACTCATAATAGGATACTTTTCCAAATACAAAAACTTGAAGAAGGTGCTGCAGGGATGGGCTAGAAGGATAAGGAGAGAGAGAAAGAAGGAACAAAAGAGTATTTTACTGATCACTTTGTGGTTCTATAAGAGTCATCTACCCTTGCTAAAATTAGACACCTCAAGATGCTTCTATAGCCTTTCAATAAGCTTCCTTTAATTAGCCCAGTTTAAGTATGTTTCTTCTTGCAACCATGCGTAAGAAACTGTTCAACCACTATGTTAATTTTTAAGACTTCTAAAGATGGCAATAGCTTAACATTTTCCTGCCAGAATTTCAGAAAGAAGCAAAAAAAAAAAAAATCTCACATCAGAAGTGCAGTTGCCACACTTGTGGTTTGGAACTCAAATCAGTTTAGGGAAGCAATAGGTGAATACTATTTTCACATGGCTCAGAGTAGCCTTATCCTACTCAAAAGCAAGACCACAACGCTGAGACAAAAGTAGCCGAGAATTTTAAAGTTATTTTTCCTTTAAGTGTCAGTAATACCAAGTGTGAGTATTTCATGGAATAACTGGATCTTCCATACATGACTGGTGAATGGTTAAATGATTTGATCACTTCGGAAAACTATTTGATACTTTTCTATTCATATAGGTGTATATATGTATGATGATCCTGCAATTCTACTCTTAGATATTTTCCCCAAGTAAATGCAACCATATGTCAACAAAAATATTTAAAGAATCTTATTCACTACAGCTTCATTTATTATAGCATAAAATTAGAAATAACCAAATTATCCATAAACGGAAAGATGAGTAAGTAGCTATCGCATCTTTATACAGTGGAGTGCTACTTAACAATAAAAAGGAAGAAACTACAATACATGCACCAATATGAATAAACTCCAAGAGACTCTGTTGAGTGAAAGAATTTAGACCTCTAATAAGCAAAATTAATATCTGGAGATACGATAGTGGCTGAGGGGAGGGGTTATAGATTTGGAGGAGAATTTTCTAGGGTGATGACGATATTCTAGAACTTGATTGGGATATTGGTTTGCATGTGCATACATTGGTCAAAATTCATCAAACTGGACACTTGGGATCTGTGCACTTTACTGAGAGTAAAGATACTATTTGGCAAAGAATATAGCAGGGCAAATAGTGTTACTAAAATAGCCTCAGTAAAAGAGAATAGTTGTAGGATACATTCAGAGGTCTGTGTAATTACACCCTGTGACATTTACACAAAGACAAAATCACCCAATGATGTATTTCTCAAAATGTATCCCCATCATTAAGCAACACATGACAACAGACACCAGAGAATTCCGAATTTTTTCATGTGCATTGACAGGGATCATTGTTAGGGCAAGCACTCAGCAGCGCACTAAGCACACACAGGAAGGGAGTCTTTAGCACCAAAGGCAGGGTCCAGCCCTCAGTCTCACTATTTCTGAGACAAGTTAGTTAACCTCTCAGCTGTAAAGTGGTGATGATTATAATAGCACTCACCTAGTGGGACCACTATGAGGACTGAATGACTTTCCAAATGCAAAGTTTCTAAAAGGAGGTATTTGAGAAATGCTTGATAATGTTAGAATTGTATGGTCCTTTTTAGAAAAGAAATAAAGAACACTACAGTGCATCTCATGCATGTGCTCAATATTGTGCATATTTTAACATATCTGAGTAGGAAAAGACACATAGACCTTTGAAAACTTGAATCTGCTTATATGTTTCTCTAAAATGTCATTGGCACTGTGGTGGGCAGCCAGCAGTGATGATTTCTATTAAAAAAAAGAGGCAGTTAGGAACTTGGTAGAGCTGCGTACAGGGAATCCAGAGCTTGAGAATTCTAGCAAGGGTGCCCCTATGTTGCCTACTAAATTGGGGGGCAAATTGGGGTTAAAAGTATTTCTTCCCAAGCCAACGATTATAAAGTGAACACCCCATTAACTGAGGCTGTTACTGAGTGCTTGTTTACATAAACTATAACTAGTCAGAATACTAGTAGAATACTGAATAGTGCACTTGTTGTTCTTGGTTCATACTTCATTTGATCAAAGACTATGAACATCTTCATTTCACTTCATATTTTACCAACCACATCCATGAATTAGACCTCAAAATGACTGCATTACCACAAACTAGATTAACTTAGTTAGCTTGCATTACTGGCAATAGTCTGTCTTTGTTTTGAGATAAATATACTGTCCTAAAAATCTGATACAGTCTTCTTAGAAAAAAATGTGATGAATTCCCTAGTATGTTCAGGAATCCAAAGACATTACTTACTGAAATGGATGTAGCCATATAATGTATCTTATTGAATCAGAAATATTTCCCAGTTGATTACTGGATGCATAAATCCAATCAGAGTTATCACCTATCAAGCTGCAAACATTAAACTTACAACGCCAAATGGATCATCTGGCAAATCATAAATATTGCCATGGCATCTACATATTGGTACTATTGTCTTGAGTCAGCACTTAAGAGAAATGTTAACTCTTTCAGGCGAGGAGGACCAGGGTAGCTGCATTCTCTCCAGAAAGACTCCATACAATTAGGTTTAGGAAGCCAAACTGCCCTTCACATTCCAAAAGGCACTCTTCCAACCATTAAATGACATAGTCTCCTTCAGTCTACCTGCCCTTTCTCCTCTGGAGACAGTGACCTCCAGAGCAGTAGACAAGCTTTTCTGTTACATTTAAAACAAACAAACAGCACAGGAAGGTGACCCAGTATGATCAAGAGAATATCAGGCTGTTCTCATTGATCATAAGAATGTAGAGTTGAACTCTCATTAATATGCTGCTCCTGCTCTCCTCCTGAGAAAAAGTTGAATTTGGGGTTACCAGGAGAAAACAGGGCCATTCCAGGGTAAAGCAAAGTGAGATTTTTTTGTTTTATTTTAGAGGCTTGTCAAATCCTCCAGTACAACCTCCTCACTTTGCCCCATTTTGCTTTTTTGTTTTATGTGTATATTTAGGATCAAATAATAACCAATTTTATGTGGTTCAAGACACTCCTGCTTTCAAAGATGATATGTTATTTTCCCATAGACATAGTCATACCAGGCTAATCATGTTTCCTTTTTTTAATTTTGGAAACCAAGGTCACCTGCATGCCCAAGATGAAAACACTGCCTATTTGGTACAGGCTGTCCGGATTCCTCTGTCATTGCATGGAACAGACATTTTGCTACATTGATATTCCCTTCCATAGTTTGTCTGTTAGTTAACATTCTTCTGGTTCCAAGTGATAGAAATGCCTCCGACTCACTTAAAGAAGAAAGGTAACTTATTGAAAGTATGCTGAGGCATCTTCCAAATCCAAGGACAAAGAAAATCTCAAGCCTATTGGTTAAAACCCTGTCAGGAAGAATCTGTGACCTTCTTTCTAGAGCACTGCTATCAATATGACTTAGCTCCAAGTGTGTCTATCTTTGTGTGTCTCCATGAAAATCACCAATTAGAAATTCCAAAGAGAATCTGATTGGCTCAGGTATCGATCAAGTATAACCAGAGGGGAGGCCACTTGATATGACATGACAGCTCAGGAGCAATCCTTTATCTATCAGGGCAGTTTCCTTAAACAAAAGGGAGGATGGCCATGAACTGAAAAACAATAGCAAGAGACATTTGAAGCTCAGGAACTCCCCTATCTAGTGTTTGAATAGAATCATGCCTGGTCAGCATCTTTTCAATACTTGGCCATCATACTTTGGCTAGGAGTGCTATCTCTTCATACCCAAAGAGGGACACATTATTCTGCCCAAATCTTTCCATGCCTTTAAGAACATCATTTGGCTCACCTTGATACGGTATACAGAGTACAAGTTAACAACAGATGACAGTCTACCTACCGAGGGTGACAGGATAAGTTTTGAAAAAGAAAACTTCCATACCGACTCAGATGCATCCACTTCCCAAAAGATATAATTTAGGGTGGAAGAAAGAAGGGCTCTTTTAAAATGCCAGCCAGTTAGTTTATGGCTTGATCAGTGCTGCAGAGATGGAAAAGAAAGGTGTCAAAAAAAGAAAATCGCTGATTTACTATCTACAAAAGATTAACAGCTTTTCTAGTCCTGGGTGCGTTTGGAAGCAGAGCAGAGTGAAATGTTCCTGCTACACCTCCGCTAATGAAAAGGGGCGGGTGAGTAGACTGACCAGCTTACTGCTATTGTAGGGAAAAACTGTCATCTACCATGGTTGAATCTGGTCAGTCTAAGGAAAGTTTCGGGAACCCAGATTACTTAAAGTTCAGTTACAAAAATCGAGACCGAATAAATATTTCTGGGACTAAAATATACCCAAATGTCTACTTCTTAAAATTAAGGTTATCATCAGTCTCCTCTGAGAATTTATTTAAGTCCCCCTTTTTAGAGTAGGGGGTACCAAAACATCCAGAAGGAGTTGTGACTTGATGAAGGATTATGTCAGTAGAGTTGATACTGCCAAAATGGGCTTCTGACTCAGGAAACAAGATGTCAGCCAGGGTTGGAGACAAGCCAGTTTCAGAGTCAGAGGTGCCTTGTCCAGGCATCGGATTGTTTCCTCCTCTCTCTGAACTGTGAGAGTGTCTGGGTGGGAATTGCAGCTCCTCCTGGTTCTGGGACAAGAGCTCAACCAGCCCTCACAAGCACGCCTGAGTCCACAGAAAGACAAGAAACTGAGTGCAGGACAGTTTTCCCCTTACATTTGGGACCCAAGGCTACTAGCTAAACTAATTTAAGGGGTTATTAAAATGGCTGCATTCTGGAATGTAATAAAATAACAAATAATAAGAAAATATCTTTCTAAACCTTAAAAAAAAAAAACACACACACACATTCTATACTGTATGCTGGGAAAACCTATAAGCATCTCATCTAGTTTTGAAGCAAATAAGGTATCTATTTTCCAGAGTTAAATTTAACAATCTGTTCACCTGTGACTCTGTGTCTAAATTCATGGAATACATAGCCTCTCTCGTGCTTAAATGTATCATCTAGGCCTCTGAGAAATGTTGGATCCTGATATGTTTATATTGGGGTAGTTCTCTCTCACCCAATATCTTTTAATGTTAGCTTTTTATAACACCTTTTTTCCTATCTGGAAATTAAAATCACAGATAATATATCATACTTTCACACATTACTTCTAATGAATCAATATGTCATAGCTATAATTTTAAGAAATAAAAGGAAAGCATTTATAGTAAAATAATACATATTTATATATGTAGAAGCTCAGACATGACCGTATTAGAAAACAGAATGAAAATGTCACATGTTTGCACCTATGACTGTAATTGCAACAGCTAAAAAATGTCAACAGATATAGGTGCTGTGTTGGCAATTCAAGTGCCCTCAAGCAGTATTGCTGTCAGTGATGCAATTTTCTAAAGTGACTAAAAACTCTTGTTAAATTCCCAACAAAGGGAATATACTCTTCCTTTCACTGGCATGTTAGTAGCACTCATGGAAAATTCAGCATATATTTAAACTCTACACCAAATAGTCCGTGTTTCTACAAAAGTAGAGGTAGGGTTTAGGCTTAGCTCATTATAAACTGGTTTTCCACTTCCGTTGATGTCTTCTTTAAAAGTCTTGTAGATCACACATTAATAGTTCACTGTGCAAGACTGCTGTGCATGTTGAAGAATGCACAAATCTTTCACACTTGCCTATTAAATGGTAATAGCACCCCTCAAAAATGCTCCTCCGTATTTCCAAATGGCTCCTGATGGAAGGTATTGCAAACTCTTAGTACAAAATATGACTTAAAATATAAAGACCAATTAATCAATGCTTTTGGCAATATCTCTATATTTTTAATGAATAAAAATTTCAAGCATTCAGGCCTGGAGTCTGGGAGCAGGACAACTGTGAGTTCCCCAGATAACTTGTCAGAAGCAAATAGGAATATTACAAAAATGAGATATTTGAGCTAGAGAACTAATAACCACATTGTTGAAAATCAAGGTCATGTACCAATCTATAGAGGAAAAACCTATCTGGTTTTAATGAGAAGAAAAACAACTCAGAATAGAACATGTTCACCTATTTTAGGTTGTGTCATCTACCTGAGATCACTAACACAGCATCAGATCCTAATCCATCATATATGTCGAACTTCAGAACATTTTATGCCTTCAGTTTAAACGTTTAGTATTCACCACCTGTGACTTGTGTCTAATCTAAATGTTAAGCCCTTTGAGGGCAGGGAGTTTTTCTAATGTATCTTGTGCTTCCTCACAGGAATTGATATGAGGTGATGGAACATATATGATCCTTGAAAACCTGCATCTGAACTGTATGGGCCCACTAATATTTGGATCATTTTTTTTATCCATGGGTCCCGCATTCATGTATTCACCCACAGATGTCAGATGGCTGAATTCTCCAATGCAGAACCTATGGATATAGAGTCGATTTTAATTTATATGCAGATATCCCACTGCAAGGGATCTTCTTTTCTAACCCCTGAGTTATTCAAGGATCAGCTGGGAGTACTTCCAGGGAGTAATGAAGAACAATGGATGGAAAGAACTACTCCCAGAGCAGAAACAGGCCCTAATCAAGAACTCTTTGAGCCCAGAGAAAGGGGACCTAGAAATGTGTGCCCTGTTCAATTTCCAAATTGCTATGAACCAGTGATTGCTCTGGAGGAATGATCACTGAATCACCTGATTTGCAGTTGGACCTGTTTTAGACATCAAAATCCAAAGATTTCAAGTCTGATCCTAGAATGACAGGAGACTTTTGAGGGACATGTGGAGACTTTAGTAGATTTGCAAAAAGTGGTTACAATTTCTTTAATTTTCCTCCCATTGATATTTGATTTGGTGACCTGCTTTGCTGATAGGACATTAGGACATTAGGAAATGTGAGCAAAAAAAAGTTTGAAATGCTTTTTTTTTGCTTGCACATTGGGGTTCAGAATAATTGCTTGGAAACCAGGTAAGCAAGTGTGTACTATTCTCTAAAAGATAAGGGGATATGTAAAGAGGTTATGGCCATCAGACCATTCACAAGTTGGCCACAACTACATAAGCAAGCCTGGAAAAGATCAGCAGAACTGCATGTGTGAGTCCAGTCCTCTGACCACCATATAGAATTGTGAGCTAGTGATTGTTGTTTTAATCCATTAATTTTGGGGGTGATTCATTACACAGCACCAATTAACTGATATTGTAGCTCTGTAGTGATAGGAAACTCAGCACCATGAACAGCCCTTGTGAAGCTCCCTGATTATTACTGCAGAAGACTTTTCATCCTGTGGCTCACACTGGAAACAGCAAAGATACCAGTCTATCAAAAGGTGCACGGGCCATTCCAATTATATAGCCAACTTTCATACATCAAGTTTTCAGTCTTGATAAATTATCAGATTCTAAAAGTGCCTGAGAAAAAGCAACTTCATGGTCCAGTATACCTACCTGTTATTTTTAGGCAATTCCTCTAACTTTAATTTTACCTTTGTCTTGTGGAACCTTATAAAACAAATCGGTAGTGCTCCCAACAACCTTTGGGATTTTATCAAATTACAAGTTGTTAGTTGACCTCTAGGCATTTCCCCCTTTATCCAGCTTACTGCAAGGTGCATGTAATTAAATATCATTAACCAAAAGAACTAAAGAAGACTCATAAATAGACATGCCAACCTTTGACCAAATGTAATTCACAGGCTCTTTCAGAAAAGAAAGGTTGGAAGTTTCTTTTGGCGTTTCTGTTTCTGAAATAAATTAGGGCTCTGTGGGGTGAACAGGGCACTAAACTAGAAGTAAAGAGGCTCACTTCCTGACTGGATCCTTCCATCTGTTTTCTGTGGGGTCACTCAGCCTGGGTTTTCCCAGATGTAAATAGGAATAGTGAGTCTGTTAACTCCCAGAAGGTAGGCATGAGGAATAATCAAGGTGATGGTTTTGAGAGGTTTTGAAAACTACAAGATTATCTATCCATTTCAGTGTTTCCAGGTGTTATCTGGCCCACAGAGGCCATGCTTCTAAATGTTTAGGCAGATGTCACTATTTCACCTCTACAGAGTGACATGTTAGTGAAGTCCTAGCTGCAGTACTCACCAAGGAGAAGAGAAAGCCACCAGAAGCAGGATCTATGCGAAGCCTTTCAACCTCTGTGTTCTGACTGCTTGGGCCCTGTGTCCTGCTGTGACGAAGGTCTTTCTAGTGCGTGTTGCCAGGTATTCATTTGATTGGATTACTGGAATTTTTATTTGCCTGCAGGATGCACCTTTAGTAAAAAGATTTCCATACTCCTCTATCCACCTCCCCAACATAGGACAAATGGAATTCCACCCGCCCTCTATATAAATATTTATAAAGTATCAAGAAAGTTAACATAGAGATTAAGCAAAATATTCTTGAAAAATGTCTTCACACTATCCTTGACAGCTTCAAATTTAGAATTCCTCAGGCATCTTGGAATTCCTTCCCAGGCCATGGTGGCCCTTGATCTTCCCTTTCATGTCCATCCAGCACTATGAGGGACTTCAAAAGTCAGTGCACCACCATGAGAGACCTGAATATCAGGGTGGACACCTTGATCCTCAGGTCTAAGCTCATCCATATGTCCCACAGTTGCCAGACTTTTTGACCATTGGTCAGGTCAAGGCGTGTACTGGGTGAGAATGACCCACATGTGGAAGGACAGACCCAGATTTTGCTGGGGCCCTGGAAATTGGTCATTTGAGCAGGGACTTCCAGGGTTCTGGACACCTGGAGTGTGGTCAAAAAGGGAGGCATGGACGCCAGAGATTGTGTACTCTCGTCCTGCAGACTCTTAAATACTAGAATCCCTGAGGCTGTAGCTTTCAGATTCACCATCTCTCTCCCTCCAACTTCAAAAGAAAGCCATGACCTGAGAAGAGATTGTATTGGAAACCAGTATTGACATTAAAAGACATTTTAAAATGAATATGGAGGGTACGTATACCCTCCAATCATCCAATCAGTCTACCTGCAAAAATAAACAGACTGCGAGGAATAGGCCAGAATTCTTCCTGGAACTGGCGCTACTTATCCATAGCTTGTCTCTCTCCCTGCTATATTGGCAAAGTCCATATAACTAGTGTTCTGCTTGCATTTACTTGCTGGGATTGGAACTCTTTCCTGATAACCCCTGTCCTTCGCTGAAGCCCTGATATCCTTTCAAGTTCTCCCCAACTCCTTTTCTCAGGGGCTGGATTCCTCAGCCAATAAGATTACCTGGGTGCATAGTGATAACGCCTGTATATTGACCATATGTCCATCTGCCCACTGCACCACCCATCCTCTGGGTCCCCCTGGTTCCTCTGAATTCCTTTTTCCCTTTCACACCCTGAGCACAGGACAGCTGTCAAGCCAGCTATACTGAGACAGGCGAGATATAAACACAGAGCAGCAGAATCAAGGTTTTGGTTTCAGCAGGGTCCTTCTGTACATCTGGTCTCTGCCCCACCTCCAGCCCATCCCCAGCCTTGATGGCCCCTAGTTGCAGCCTGTGTGATCAAGAGCTATTCTCCATCTCACCGCACCTTCCTTCATCACCCCTCCAGCCCAGAATTTCTTGATCCAGCACCTCCTGCTCCCCTTTCTCTCCACCCTTGGGGGTTATCTCACCTGCTCCTTTCTGCTCCTGCCTTCTAGCAGACGCTGCCCTGGCTTCCCTGTGCCGTGTGCTCCAGCATGTCCCTCCTTAACCAGTTAGAGCATCTCACCAGTCATCTCCCACCCCTAGTTCAGCAGGTATTCCTGATGTCTTCCCTGAGGAACAGGCCCCTTGTCCCAGGCAGTGTACCTGGGTCCTGGGGAGGAGTACAAATGAAGGTAGATATCCAATATAGCTAAATGTTTTAAGGTTACACATTAAGCCAACCAATGGCTAAATACAACATGTTCTATTCTCCTACCTTGGAAAGTGTCCTTAAAGTCTACGTTGAAATTTTAATTTATTGGACCTCAGAGTTTTTTTTATCAGAACTTGGAAGACAGGTGAGCACTAGATCCCCATCCTGGCCCAGATATGTCACCTAAATCCCTTTTCTTTCTGACCCTGAATACTCTACAAGGCAAGGTGTCTTGCAAGGACATGTGTGGGCATCATAGTACTCAGGTCCAAATCCCATCCACATTCCCTGAACACAGCTTCTCTTAGCCTACCCCATCTTTGGGGTGACCATTTGTGAGAAACTACCTACCCAGGTTGTAGAAGCAAGTCTGCAGCTACCTGAACTAGAAATTTTGAGGTCCTGGATACCCAAGCAGATGTGGCCTAAAGGGAGGATGTAGGCTTTAGAGGAACATCCCTCTGACCATGGACGTCTTACCCTGTGAGAACTGGCACAGCTGGGGGAGATGGGAATGAGACCCCCAAAAGCCTGGGTTCTGGTGCAGGAGCTCCCTGCCCAAGTCTAATTGTTATTTGGGGCAAGAGAATGAAAAATCTGGTTTCAGATTTGTTAAGTTTGAAAAGCTGATAAGAAGCCCATGCAGTGATGTCCTGTAGGCCTTGGAAAATGTGGATGTAGTTTGATTAAAGAACTGCAAAGAATAGAAACTTAAAGCTAAAGAAATGATACTAAGTGGGATCTCACACCAGCTGACAGGTGGTAGGATGTTGTTACAGTCAGCACAGCTTCACAGAGCCCTTGATGGGCTGCTCCTAACAATGCAAAGGTGGTTGCTTCCCCCTCTCTTGGTAAGGCTGTTTTTTGTGAGATATGTGGCTTTCCAGGGACCACTAGGAGCGTATGAGGGAAACGGGGTTGTATATAAGATTACATTAGATAGTTACAAATACCCAAATTTTCACAGACTTAGAGAGTAGCAATCCTGCCAGCAATCTTGGTACACAATCTTTAGGGCCTCAGATTCCTTCTGTCATTCTCAGTCATGATTTCTACCTCCTGTTCAAGGTAGCTGCTCAAGCTCCAGTCATCACGTCTGTAATCCAGCCAGCAGGAAAGAAAATGCAGAAAGTATATGCCTCTCCCTTTAAGGATAGTCCTGAAAAGTTGAGCATACACTTCTGCTTTGATATCATTTCCAGAATTGAGATACATTGCCACATCCAAGTGCATGTGTCCGGGAACTAAAGAATTATTTCAGTTAACCAGGATCTACCCCTAGGAAAAAAAAATTAGTTCTATTCTGATTAAAGAAGAAGCAAATAATGGAAACGTAGGGACAATTAGCAGACTCTGCCACAGGATAGAAGTGAAAAAAAATAACAGGAAAAAGTCGCCTTAGCAACATCTCTCCACTTCTTTCCACTGGTATACTGAAAAGTGCCTGACCACTGCCTTCCCACCTTCCCATCCCGTGCCTTCTGCTGCTGCTCAGGCGGGTGTGAGAGAAGCCGCCACAGCCCCACGGAAAAGCCTGCAGCAGAAGCAGGCCACAATCTGGATACAGAGTGAGAGTCACGTCTTAATTTGTCCTTGCACAGCTCATCAAAGGCTATTTCTCTCTTTGAATGAGCTGTAGCTATAGCCGTTATTATGCCCGGAAAGGCTGTGAAATTTCCACGGATCAGCAGTTTTGGTAGTTGACTCTGCCTGATCAGATGTAGAGCAAATCATAAAGTATTCAACATGTAAACAGTGAGGATGTGCCGTGAATGGGCAACTCCCACGGAGTTTGGCTTGGGTAAATGTGTCCTGGGAGGGCTTTAACCCAGAGGGAGGCGGGAGGGGCTGTTCTCAGTCCTACCTGCCCTCTGTGGCAAAGGTGGGGAGGGAGAGGGTTCCGAAGTGGCTGGGAAGGGCGGGGATAAGGAGCAAGGGATCTATTTTCCATAGACAGTCTTCCCAATGAGATTGTCTTCTTTCTTCCTGATTAGCCCCTCAAAGTCAAGGACATCCTGATTGATTGCCCATTGAGGAAAACCTTCGGAACACTGTATTGGTCACACAATGACTTCTTCAAGGGAAGGAAAAACAGCGGGTGGTACAAATCTCACAATGTCTTGGAACTCCGGTGAAGCCAGCACTCAGGCTGAATCCCCGCAGTAACTTGTTCATCTTTGACCAGAACACCTCTCTCTCTCTCTCTCTCTCTCTCTCTCTCTCTCTCTCTCTCTCTCTCTCTCTCTCTCTCTCTCT